>JABUQX010037359.1:15000-50056 GCA_015478945.1 Trachelipus rathkii | reverse complement strand
AAGAACGGGAGGCGAGATGGTGATTGATTGGGATTGGAAGATGTGTAGCAAAGCGTTTATGAGAGAGTGTAGTTCCGAGGGATTGGAGAAGAGCAGTAATAGTACCCTTGTATAAAGGTAAGGGGGATAAAGGTAACTGTAGGAATTATAGAGGAATTTGTTTATTGAGTGTTGTAGGGAAGATATATGCTGGTATTTTTGGTCGAACATAGTTGCGTCGAGTGACTGAAGGACTGATTTGGTGAAGAACAAGGTGCTTAGGAGTGGTACAGGATGTGTGGATCAAATCTTTACATTGAAACAAATGAATGAGAAAATGAGGGAGAAGAAGAATAAATGAATTAGGTTTTATGGATTTGCAACACGTATGATAGTGTTAATAAGGAAGCTCTATGTTGCTCAGGTGAGTGATATATGGTGTTGGTGGTAGGCTTCTGAATGGAATCAAAAGTATGTATGACGAAAGTGATTGGTTTAATAGTGGAGTGAGTCAGGGATGTGGTGTCTCATTGGTTATCCAATTTGTATATGGATGGGGTTATGAAAGAATTAGAGGGGGGGGGGGTGCGCCAGGAGATAGTGTTAGAATGCTGGAGAAAGGAAGAGAGTGGAGGGTTGCCCTACCTATTATAGCGGATGATTTGGTTTGTGAGGTTGAATCTGAAGAAAGTTTGAGAGGATGGGTAGAGAGATTTGGCAGGGGTGTGTAAAAGGAGGGGTTTGAAAGTAAACGTAGATAGAGTAAGGTTATGGTTGTGAATGAAGACAGCCCTCGGTGTGAAGGTATGTTAGATGGTGAGCTGCTGGAACAAGTGTCTGAGTTTAAATATTTAAGATATATGTTGGGTGAAAAGGGAACGGATGATGCGGAGTGTTGTTGAAAGTTGTGAATGGCAGGAAGGTGGCTGGTGCAATTAAATCGTTGATGAATGTAAAGGCACTAAGTTTTGAGTGCGCTAATGTTTTACATGAGGGTATGTTGTTACCTGTGTTAATGTATAGTAGTGATACTATGGTCTGGAATAAGAGGTATTGATCTAAAGTAGGTGTTCACATCATGATTGATTGATTTTTTTTTTTTTTTTTTTTTTTTTTTTTTTTTTTTTTTTTTTTTTTTTTTTTTTTAATAGGAAAAATTTTGTTTTTTTTATTTAAAAAAAAAAAAAAATTATAGGCATAAATTGCATTTTTAATTATTTTGATAAAATTAGTAAATAATCCTAATTATTACCCAATTAATAAGTTTAGTAAATATAATTATTATTTAGTTTAATTAAGTTATTTAAATTATGTATATATTGTATAATATCTGAGTAATTTAGTTTTATTTATTTCTTTATTGAAAATGATTTGAAACTACATTGATTAATTTGCTAATTATATAGATGAAATATACTTATCATTAATCAGGTGATAACTAGGAATAATTATTAATTTAGGGGGAAAAAATTGCCTAAAAATAAAAAAAAAATTGATATTTTTATTAAAAAATATCACTTAGAAAAATCAGTTGATTTATATTATTTGATTTTTTTCGTGCCAACCCTGGTTCAGATGAACAATCTTAGGGGCATGTTATGTGTGAGAAGAATTGATAAAATGAGGAATGAACGTATTAGATAGTTGTGTGGTGTGAAAAAAGGGATAAATGAGAGAATAAATGAAAGTACGTTGAGATGTTTGTTCATGTGGAAGGGACGGATGATAGTTGGTTGGTTAAGCATATGCATAGTGTTGAGTGTGCTGGGAATCGACTGGCTGGGAGGCCGATGAAAAAAGTGGATTGAGTCAATAAAGGAATGCCTGGAAGAGAGAAATGTGACTTTGGCAGAGGCGAGAAGAAAGGTGCACAATAGGAGGTGATGGCGGGGTTTTGTGAGGGTGTATGGTTGTGTCCCACCTTGGCAAATTGATGAGATACCATAGTTCTCACTTATAGGTATAAAGGGGGCGGTAAGGCTGGGCTTTCTAAAGAATTTTTTCTTTCTACTACTTTTCTGTTCTGGCGTATCAAGCACCTTGTCCCCAGTCTGGGGTAAGAAGGTGGCGATGATATATATATTATATATATATATATATATATAATATATATATATATAGTATATATATATAATATATATATATATATATAATATATATATATATATATATAATATTATTATTATATATATATATATATATATATATATATATTATATATTTAAACTTCTAGGCTGAAAAGAAGTCCTTGGAGGATGAAAAAGAAAACTTCAAAAAGAGGTCGCAGGAACTTGTGGAGAAGTTGAATAAATCAAGACCTGAAGATTATGGTTAATCTTCAGTAATGTATATTATATATATAATATATATATATTCTTTCTTTCTTTCTTCACCTTCCTCTTTCCCCAAGATTGGGGGTAAGGTGCTTGTACAAGCATCGGAAAAGAAAAGCAGTAGGGAGAACCATGACCAACGTCGAAAAGAAAGCCAGCCTTACCGCCCCCTCTGTACCATTTTAATTAGTGAGAGCTCGTCACAGACAGAAAATCCACCCTAGAGCATCATGGGACCGCGACGGACCCTCACTATGGTAAATCGTCAATGTAAGGGTTCATCCCCTGGCCCAGGTGGGCCACAACCATGCCCCCATACAAAACCCGCCTTCTCTCCTATCATGCACCTTTATTCTCGCCTCTTGCCAAACTCACATTTCTCTCCTTCAGACATTCGTTCACCGACTCAATCCACTTTCTCTTCGTCTCCCAGCCGGTTCGATTCCCAACCACTCACCACTATACATCCGCTTAACCAACCTACTATCATTTCATCCTTTCCACATGACCAAACCTATCTCAACATACTTTTCATTTATTCTTCTCCATTTACCCCTTTCTTCACACCACACCACTTCTAATACGTTCATTCCTCTCTTTATCAATTCTTCTGAACCACCTAGCACACCCCTAAGATTGTCCAATGTCTAACACATTGAAACTTAGATCTATACTTCTTATTCCAGACCATAGTCTCACTACCATTTACAATAACACAGGTAAACAAACATACCCTCATGTAGACCCTAGCACCACTCAAGACTTAGTCCCTTTGCATTTCACCAACGATTTAATTTGCACCAAGCCACCTTCCTGCCATTCACAACTTTCCTACTACCTCTGCATCATTCCGTTTCCCTTCTCATCCAACATATACCCTAAATATTTAAACTCAGGACACTTGTTCTAGTCTGCTCACATCTAACATAACTACACGAGGAGTGTCCTCACTCACAACCATAACTTACTCTTATCCACGTTTACTTTCAAGCCCCTCCTTTACACAACCCTGCCAAATCTCTCTATCAATCCTCTCAAACTCTCTTCAGATCGCCACACAGAACCAAATCATCCGCATATATAGGTAGGGCACCCCCACCAACTCCATTTTCCACCATTCTAACACCATTTTCCTGCCATCCCCACCTCAAATTCTTACATAACCTCATCCATTATACAAATTGAATAACCAAGGAGACATAACACAACCCTGTTTCACTCCGCTTTTAATCCTAAACCAATCCCATTGACACCATTTATTCTTACACACGCTTTCCACTATCGTCATTACATACTTTTGATCCATTCAGAAGCCTACCACCAACACCATATTATCACTAACACCTGCCATAACGCTTCCCTATTAACTCGTATCATACGCCTGTTGCAAATCCATAAAACCTAAATTACAATTTATTCTTCTTCTCCCCTCATTTCTCAATCATTTTGTTTCAATGTAAAATTTGATCCACCACATCCTCTACCACTCCTTAAACGCACCTTGTTCTTCACCAATCAGTCCCTCAGTCACTCGACGCACTCTTTTCGACCAAAATATACCAGCATATACCTTCCTACAACACTCAATAAACTTATTCCCCTATAATTTCTACAGTTCCCCTTTTCTCCCTACCCTTATACAAGGGGTACTATTTCCGCTCTCCTCCAATCCCTTGGAACTATACCCTCCATAAACGCTTTATTACACAACTTTCCAGATCCAATCAATCACTATCTCACCTCCGTTCTTGATCATTTCACCAGTAATTTCATCTATACCTGCAGATTACCATTACTTCAACTTTCTCACCCTACCCCTTACCTCCTCCTTACTAATACCTCATCCCCAAAATACCTATTCCTTCTTGCACCATCAAAACCGCACACATTCACTAACACCTCATCATTACTGTTAAATTGTGCAGATTTAACGAAGTGTTCTTTCCACACTTCCCTCACATCCATTTCAACTATCAGTTACAAAAAGCACCATCCCCTATTCATTATTCTAAGCAGATTCCCCTTATTCTCATTTCTTAACTTTTCGCGCTTCCTTCCAGAAGAGGCTTCTATTTCCTTGTATGTCCTCATTCATCCTCCTCCAAACTGTTTCATTTACCTCTTGTTTTCTACCTACGTATACACCTTTTAGTATTTCTTTTTTCATCCTTTATTAATTCTTCAGGTACTTCATAACAGTGTTAGTGCATTCAACCATTTCAACCACGCTTCTTTTACCTTTAACCGCTTTTCATCACCTCTTCATTCCACCACTCACTGTTAAACATTCTTACTTCCTTACTTAGCACATCCACACACTTCCTTTTGCACTTACTAACAATTGCTTCCTTCATTTGCCCCCAGATTTGCTCAGTATTCAACTTGTTCACATTTCAACTGATACTAGCGAGCGCTCTACATACTTATCCTTTTTTATCTTGCACACTTAACTTCTCACTCTTTAATATAATATATATTTATATTATATATATATTATATATATATATATATATATATATATATATATATATATATATATATATATATATATATATTATATATATATATATATATATATATATATATATATATATATATATATATATTGTGTGTGTGTGTAACTTAACAATATTATCTAACACATACTCTAAAATTATGAAAATATAAAACCTCTAACCAAATTTTAAATGATTTAAAACAGGAGAGATGGTTGATGTTTCAACTTCTGTGCCTGAAGTCTTTTGATTTGGACTTTGGGCATAGAAGCCGAAACTTCAAACAACCCTTATGTTTTAAAATCTTTTTAAGTTTGTTTAGTCTATATAAGCTGCAGGTAACAGGCTTCTGTAGTTTTCTATCTTGATTACGCTACTTTCTGAATTCCCAACTTTAAATTAACGGACTTCTTCTGACTATAATTAAGGAGGATTATAAGATAATTTACATCAACAAATTTTATTTAAGGAAAGGCTGGAAAATTATTATTGCATAGAGAACATCAAAAGGTAATCAAAATGAGTAAATTAAGATCTTTATTCAATTACAATAATATGTAAATGCTGGTATTTAATACATTACAATAATTAGTTTATACTAATCAGTTAATTATAATATATAAAAAAATACGATTAAAGGTTATTAAGGATTACTGAAAAGTAATTTCAATTAAATAACATGTTTCTTTTGGAACATATAATATCACGTAGTTAAAATCTTCTTAATATAAACTGTTTCGAAGGATCCAGATTTTGTGGAGAAATCTTCACAATCAGTTTCAAGATTAAGATGAAAATCCAGATCAAGAACTACATCAAGAAATAAGTACCAAAAACCACTTCTTTAGGCTAATACATGAAAAGGTTCTATTTAAAACCTTGTTAAAAATTGAATGCAATTAATTAATATAGGTTATTTAGTTGTAAAACCTTGCTGTAGGGAAGAAGGAAAGAGAAATTAATAAAAATATAAAATAGCTTTCTAAGAACGGAATAACTACAAGAGAATACTGTGAAAGTTTAAGGAAAAAATAAAAGAAATCTACAGAAAGTATAGTAGAACTACTACCGACATTAAATTGGTCTCAAAGGAGAGCACGTAACAAGATTGTTACTTCTAGAGACAATGACACACTGAAATTTGGCAAATCCCTAGGAGGCTCCTAAGGATCCTTTGACAAATAGACATGTTAAAAAAAAAATAAATACTATTTAAAGAAAAACTGGATGGGGTCCTTAGGATTCTAACCTCAACAACAAAAACCAACGACCTCAACCAGACAGTGCCGACTGGCGAACCCCTACAATACACTTAGGTAGGGTTTCACCCTTTCGGTGGGACTGGAATCGTTCTCCCAGAGCTCGTGAGAGAATCATGCTTCTAGGCGCATAGGATTCTAACGTTGGTTCAAGAGTAGTAAATGCAAAAACAATGCGAAGAAAATCTTCATTTGTCCTGACCACGATGAAACATTTTAGTAATTTAAAAAAACGGATATTGACCTAAAATTAATGAAATATCGCTAAGTTAAATATTATTTGATATAAATTTAAAAATTTATCAGTTGCATAACTAACTGGAAAATGTTTTCATTCATTCGCAAACTTGTAATGTTCCTCTGAAGATGCCCAACCTTTATGGACGAAATGTTAGAAAAAGAATTATAAACAAGATTGTCTTCTACTTTTGTACAATGATAATTTCTAAAGTAATTTTAAGGAAATTAAATTTTAACAGAAGTAACTATTTAGAATACTTGAAGTTGAATGCAAATCCTACATTATTATTATTATTATTATTATTATTATTATTATTATTATTATTATATTATTATTATTATTATTATTATTATTATTATTTTGTATACTATTACTATTTTCAGACAGGAAATTAATAACTTGCAGAAGAATTTACAGGCTAAAGATGTAGAAATTAATAGAATGAGGTATTCGGTGAGTATCTATTATTTAAATTATTATTATTATTATTATTATTATTATTATTATTATTATTATTAATTATGGTGTTATTTTTTTCCCTTCTCTCTAGCTGAATCATCAACAAAAGAGTAATCAAGGATTAATTGCTAACAAAAATCAGTTGCAACAAAAGCTTCAGCATGTAACAGAAGAGTCTAAAAAGTTTTCTGAGGAAAATAAAAGACTTTTGCAAGAGAAAGCCAAATTACAACAACAGGTAAGACTAATTTTGTAGTATTTTTATTTCACTTACATAATATGTGCATGTTTATAAAAACCCACCCAAAAAAACCCACCAAAAAAAACAAACAAAAAAGCCCATCTAATAAAACAAAAAAAAGCCTAGCTGCAAGTGGTTTTTATTTGTTTTTTTTTTAAATTTTAGCTTTTATTTTCAGCAATTTGAGATATATTTTAAAAAATTACTAATATGCAATAACAACATGTGTCATTATTAGTGAGCCTAGTTGCATTTTATTCAAGATTTGCACTGATATACCTTTTAAATATTTGAAATAATTGAAAATGAAAAAAATAATAATTTTTAAATTTAATTACAAATGAATGTATCGTTAAATTTTATTGACTAGAAGATAACAAATAGATTCCATTATTAAATTCCAATATCGAATATATATTAGAACATTAGAAATAATTCTTTCCTCTTTGGTTATAAATTTGCTACCATATATTTTGAATTTCCATTATTTTACATAGTATGGAATAAACTATAAAACTAATTTGTAACATAGCATTGAAGTCAGTCAGTGAATGTATCACATTTTCCCATTTTATTTCCTATTAATTATTAGTAACTATCTGGCTGTCTTAGATATCTATATATCTTTACAAGTTTCTAAGTTTTTTCTGACCCCAGTCTATTTCAAACTTTTGATCCAAGAAAGCCAAAAGTAAAAATAATTCTTTTAATTGATCTAGAACTGGCTGGGCATGAATGTAAGGATGCCAAAAACTGGCAAAACACATCTAGTAACTTTTTTATCAGTTCATTTTATTTTCAAGTTAATATGCATAATATTCCACCATTTATCTGAGCTTAACTTTGATAGAAATGATTCTTCGAACATATGGGCTAGAATACTGTTTTATCTTTTAACCTGGAAGTCATTCATTAGTCCACCAAGGTATTTAGGATAAATTTTTGTACAAATTAATTTAGTGATTTCAGTCAATTGACCTAAATGCTACAATTACTGATTAATTTTAGAATAAGTTTTGTTCTAGAGACTGAAGTCGGTTACAGAATTATAGTCAACAGTTTAACATGAGTGCTGTGGTTGACCGCAAGATTGAGTTTTAAATACTGTTGTTGCTTATTAGCCAGCTATCAGTTTTATCATGCTTAGGCTATGAAGGGGTACAATTTTTTTTTTTTTTTTTTTTTTTTTTAAGAGTTTGAGTTTTTTTAAAAATATATATAGATTTTGTATATATATATATATATATATATATATATATATATATATATATATATATATATATATATATATATATATATATATATATATATATATATATATATATATATATATATATATATATATATAAATATATATATATATATATATATGTAAATATATATTGATTAAGTCAATGGTGCAGACACTATATACTTACTTTGTGTTTCTTTACGCAGTGGTTAATTCTCTTCTCTTTTCTTCTTTTTGTTTTCTGATGTTGTACACAATTACTTCTCTCCCTTTTCTTCTTTTTCTTAGTGACGTCGGACACAATTACGATGAATGTTATAGTCAATTTGTAGCTCTTTTTTGTTTGTTACGATTATTCAATCCAGTCAATGTTTCGGATGAACACCAACAGCAATCGCGAGAAAGACTACTTCAATACCACACACAAGCATGAAAGGCGCCCCACACACTCATGCATACTACCCAGCTGTAATTCTCACAACTACCACTGAGTGAACAATCACACATTAACCTATCAGTTGCGAAGGTGATACAGATGACTTTAATCGTGTCCTGGAAGAATCTCTCACTATTTGTGTAATCTCCTCTTGTGTAATCTTTGGTTAATCTCCCCTTGTTGAGTTGATGAGTTGAAGACTATATATCTAGTTGAGTTGTTATTTTGTTAATGTTTATCCTTTGGTCTTTACTATAATAATTTGTTATTCATATGAAATCTTACTACTAAAAGTAATTTAATTCTTTACCATATAATTATTACTAATATATATCAGAGGCTTGCAGTCTCTGAAAATAAGAAACAATAATTATACATTGTTGGTTATAAGTTAATCCCTAACAAAATCTAATATTAATCCCCTGAACAAATGCTAGCCATTTGTTGCAAGGTTACCTTCACCATTGACTTATTTACAAGTTGTTGCTCCTCTCTGCAATCCACTCTTCCTCTCGTTTGCGAACAATTATCATATATATATATATATATATATATATATATATATATATATATATATATATATATATATATATATATATATATATATATATATATATATATATATATATATATATATATATATATATATATATATATATATATATAAATATATATATATATATATATATATATATATATATATATATATATATATATATATATATATATATATATATATATATATATATATATATATATATATATATATATTTTTATATATAATTACAAATCTTTACATTGAAACAAATGATTGAGAAAATGAGGGAGAAGAAGAATAAATTGTATTTAGGTTTTATGGATTTGCAACAGGCGTATGATAGAGTTAATAGGGAAGGTTTATGGCAGGTGTTAGTGATATATGGTGTTGGTGGTAGGCTTCTGAATGGAATCAAAAGTATGTATGACGATAGTGAAGCGTGTGTAAGAATAAATGGTGTCAATGGTGATTGGTTTAGATTAATAGCGGAGTAAGGCAGGGTTGTGTTATGTCTCCTTGGTTATTCAATTTGTATATGGATGGGGTTATGAAAGAATTCGAGGTGGGGATGGCAGGAAATGGTGTTAGAATGGTGGAGAATGGAGATGAGTGGAGGGTGCCCTACCTATTATATGCGGATGATTTGGTTCTGTGTATCGAATCTGAAGAGAGTTTGAGAGATTGGTAGAGAGATTGGGTGGGTGTGTAAAAGGAGGGGCTTAAAGTAAACGTGGATAAGAGTAAGGTTATGGTTGTGAGTGAGATTAGTGTGAAGTTATAAATATACAGGAGTAGTTGGAACAGTGTTCGAGTTTAAACATTGTGGTATATGTTGGATATCGGACGATGCAGCGTAGTGGGGAAAGTTGTGAATGGCAGAGAGGTGGCTGGTGCATTTGGTGAATGTAGTGATTCAAGTCTTGAGTGTGCTAGGGTCTTACATGAGGGTATGTTGTTACCTGTGTTATTGTATGGTAGTGAGACTATGGTCTGAATAAAGAAAGTATAGATCTAAAGTTCCTCAATGTAGCTTCAGATGGACAATCTTAGGTGCTAGGGAAGAATTGATAGTGAGAAATGAACGTATTAGAGAGTGGTGTGGGTGTGAAGAAAGGGGTAAATGAGAGAATAAATGAAAGTATGTTGAGATGGTTTATCATGTGAAAAGGAGAATGATAGTCGGTTGGTTAAGCGGATGTATAGTATGAGTGTGTTGGAACCGACCGGTGGGAGACCAAGAAAAGTGGATTGTCAGTAAACGAATGTTTGAAGGAGAGAAATTCCAGTTTGGTAGAGGCGAGAAGAAAGCTGCATAACAGGAGCAGCTGGCAGGGATTGTGAGGTATGGTTGTGGCCCACTCCGGGCCAGGGATGAACCTTTACCTTGACGATCTACCATAGTGAGGGTCCATCGTTGTCCCATGAACTTTAGGGTTAATTTTCTGACTGCGATGAGTTCCTACTAATTAATAGGTATCGAGGGGGCGGTAAGGCTGGGCTTCTTTCGATGTGTCAGCGTGTTCTACCGCTTAAATTTCCGGTGAGGATTAGCCACACTACTCCCATTCTTGGGATAAATAGAAGGCAGATAAAGAAAGATATATATACATATATATATATATATATATATATATATATATATATATATATATATATATATATATATATATATATATATATATATATATACGTTTATATACACTCGAAACAAAAGTAGTATAATAGTGTGACACAAGTTCCAAGAAAGCCCAGCCTTACCGACTCCTTTATACCCTTAAGTGAGAACACGTCGCAGTCAGAAAAATCCACCCTAGGGCTTCACGGGATTGCGATGGACCCCACTATGGCATCTCGTCAATGTAGGGTTCTCACCTTGGCCCAGGTGGACCAGAATTATATCCCCGCACAAAACCACGCCATTCATTCCTATTATGCACCTTTCTTCTCTCCTCTGCCAAACTCGCATTCCTCTTCTCCAGACATCCCTTTGCTGACTTAATCCACTTTTTCTTCTGTCCCAGCAGGTCGATTCCCAGCACACTCACCACTATATATCAGCTTAACCAACCGACTGTCATTCATCCTTTCCACATGACCAAACCATCTCAATGTACTTTTATTTAGTCTCTCATTTACTCCCTTCTTCCACCTCATAACTCCCTAATGCGTTCATTCCTCATTTTATCAATTCTTCTCACACTTAACACGCCCTTAAGATTGTCCATCTGAGCACATTGTACTTTAGATCTATACCTCCTATTCCAGACCATAGTTTTACTACTATACATTAACACGGGTAACAACATGCCCTCATGTAAGACCCTAGTGCACTCAAGACTTAGACCATTTACATCCACCTAGGATTTAATTGCACCAGCTACCTTCCTACCATTCACAACTTTGCTACTACATCTGCATCATCCATTCCCTTTTCACCCAACATATATCCTAAATATTTAAACTCAGGCACTTGTTCCAGCTTCTCACCATCCATCATAACTTCACCCCTATTCCTTTTTCCACTATCAAACCCACACACATTCACTATCGCCTTCATTACTGCCAATGTTATGTAGATTTTCGAAGTGTTCCCATCACTGTTCTCTTTAAAACGGTTTCATCATCTTTAAAAGCATGTTAAATTATTTAATCGCAATGAAAATTATATTACGACAATGTTCTTGACATAAACTAATTTTCGGAACTCGGATCATCTTCTCCCAGCAACTGGTTGACTCAGGTTCTTGCTGAATCACGTACTTTCGGTACAGCACGATCTTCTCTTTTTTTCATAAATTGGGAATTCCTTATTTGATTTGATTGTCCGTCTCTGTAGAAAAATTTGCTAATCTACCCCACTTTTTTTTCTAGCTACAGTCCCACCCCCCTCCCGAGTTGATTCAACCGGGTCTGGAAGCTTCTTTGTGAGCCGTAACTGCCTGTACATTCTCTTTAAAAAAAAAAAAAAAAAAATTCTAATGAACCTTTATTTCTTAGGTATTTTCATGAGAAGAGCACAGTTAATTAACAACTAAGTTTCATGTCTTTATATAGCATTTTGTTATCAAATTACCTGAATGGGGTAAGCATAAAGTGTAACAAATTGATTCAGTGCAACAACCATTTTTTTTCTTTAGGCTGCAACGTCTATTGAAAGAATACAGAATTGGGAAGCTTTGAAAAACCAAGAACAGCTGAAAAGCAAACATATGAATCAACAAATTTTAGAATTTAGGCAGAGAGAAGAAAAGGCTAAAAGTGAAGTCGAAGCTTCAAAGAAAACTATTGAGAGCAGAAATTCCAAAATCAAAGAACTCGAGGATAAACTGGTTATTCTTGGGACAAGGGCAGAATTACTTCATAAACAGAATATTCAGGTTTGCTTTCATTTTCATCTCTTGCTGATTAAGTTAATTTTATTATTATTATTATTATTATTATTATTATTATTATTATTATTATTATTATTATTATTATTATTATTATTATTATTATTCAGCCATCTTCTCTGGTGCGCAACATGCACCGGAAACAGAAAAGTAGCAGAAGAATATGACGCAAGTCGAAAAGAAAGCCCAGCCTTACCGCCCCCTTTATACCCTTAAGTGAGAACTCGTCGCAGTCAAAATTCCACCATAAAGCTTCACGGGACCGCAACGTACCCTCACTATGGCATCTCGTCAATGTATTATTCATTCCTTGGCCCAGGTGGGTCACAACCATATTATTTTATGCACCTTTCTTCTAGCATCTGCAAAACTCATTTCTCTTCGGTCTTCCAGCCGGTCGATTCCCAGCACACTCACCACTATACATCCGCTTAATCAACTGACTATCATCCATCCTTTCCACATGACCAAACCATCTCAATGTACTTTCATTTATTCTCTCATTTACCTCTTTCTTCACACCCCACAACTCTATAATACGTTCATTCCTCATTTTATCTATTCTTCTCACACCTAACACGCTCCTAAGATTTTCTATCTGAACACATTGTACTTTAGATCTATACCTTTTATTTCAGACCATAGTCTCACTACTATACATTAACACAGGTAACAACATACCCTCATGTAAAACCCTAGCACACTCAAAACTTAGTCCCTTTACATTCACCAACGATTTAATTGCACCAGCCACCTTCCTGCCATTCACAACTTTCCTACTACACTCTGCATCATCCATTCCCTTTTCATGCAACATATATTCTAAATATTTAAACTCACTTGTTCCAGCTGCTCACCATCTAACTTAACTTCACACCGAGGACTGTCCTCACTCACAACCATAACCTTACTCTTATCTACGTTTACTTTCAAACCCCTCCTTTACACACCCTGCCAAATCTCTCTACCAATCCTCTCAAACTCTCTTCAGATTCGCCACACAAAACCACATCATCTGCATATAACAGGTAGGGCACCCTCCACTCTCTTACATTCTCCATCATTCTAACACCATCCCCTGCCAGCCCAACCTCTAGTTCTTTCATAACTCCATCCATATTCAAATTGAATAACCAAAGAGACATACATAATACATCGCTGCCTTAATCTGCTATTAATATTAAACCAATCACTTTCGACTCCATTTATTCTTACACACGCTTCACTATCGTCATACATACCTTTGATTCCATTCAAAAGCCTACCACCAATACCATATATCACTAACACCTATCATAGAGCTTCCCTATTAATCTTATCAATCGCCTGTTGCAAATCCATAAAGCCTATATACAATTTATTCTTCTCATTTTCTCAATCATTTGTATCAATGTAAAGATTTGATCCACACATCCTCTACCACCCTAAACGCACCTTGTTCTTCACCAATCAGTCCTTCAGTCACTCGACGCACTCTTTCGACCAAAATACCAGCATATATCTTCCCTACAACACTCAATAAACTAATTCTTCTATATTTCCTACAGTTACTCTCGTCCCCTTTACCCTTATATAAGGGTACTCTTACTGCTCTCCTCCAACCCCTCGGAACTATACCCTCCATAAACGCTTTGTTACCCAGCTTCCAAATCCAATCACTCACCATCTCGCCTCCGTTCTTGATCATTTCGCCAGTAATTTCATCTATACCTGCAAATTACCATTCTTCAATTTTCTTACTCTACCCATTACCTCCTCCTTACTAATGACTTCATCCCCAAAATACCTATTCCTTCTTTCACTATCAAACCCACACACATTCACTATAACCTCTTCATTATTGCCAATGTTATGCAGATTTTCGAAGTGTTCCCTCCATTTTCCCCTCACATCCCTTTCATCAGTTACGAAAGCACCATCCCTATTCATTATTCTAAGCAGATTCCCTTTACTCTCATTCTTAACCTTTCTCGCTTCCTTCCAGAAGAACTTTCTATTCCCTTGTAAGTCCCCATTCATCCTCTTTCCAAACTTCATTTACCTCTTTTTTTCCACCTACTTATGCATCTTTTAGTATTCCTTTTTTCCTCTTTATATAATTCCAAACATCTTTCTTTTGAAACCTCATCATTGGCTTTTAGTACATTCAACCGCGCTTCTTTTTTACTTTTAACCGCTTGCATCACCTCTTCATTCCACTATTCACTGTTAACATTCTTACTTCCTACTTATAACATCCACATACTTCTTTTGCACTACTATCAACCGCTTCCTTCATTTGCTTCTAGATTTGTTCAGTTTCAACTGAATTACTTTCAAGCGCTCCTAAATACTTATCCTTGTTACCTTGTTCACTTAACTTCTCACTCTTAATTCTACCCAATTCCTTCCGTATCACCTTCCTCTCCATCCATGCCCCCACTAACTTAATTTTACCTAAAACAACATAATGATCCGATAATCCCATTCCGAACCCCCCTCACTGATTTAACATCCAGCACTTACTTCAACAACTCCTTCTTCACCAACACAAAATCAATCATACTTTTCACTTAACTACCATCTCTACCTACACCAACTTTTGTATACTTAAGAATATTCTTGTTTTTAAAGAAAGTTTTTCTTGCATACATATCTCTCTCCTCCCAGAAATCAATCAACTTTCTACCATTCTCATTTTCTCCCAACACCCCAAAACTAACTGTTATACCATCCCTTTTTTGATCACCAATCCAACCTTTTAGTTCACCCAACACAATCAATCTGAAGCTCCTACTCACTTCATTCTAATTATCTTAGAAAACGCACTCTCTTCAACAGTACCCTCAGATGGACTGTTATTATTATTATTATTAATTTTTATTAATTATTAATTTTATAATGAATTATTATTATTATTTTTATTTTTATTATTATTATTATTATTATTATTATTATTATTATTAATCAAAATAATCATCGTTCTTTATAACCTTTCAGCTTCGAAAAATTGCTAACAAATACAAAACAAAAGTTGAATCTAATCCTGACACAGCTGAGGTAAGCTCTTTTTACCATTATTTTCTATTATGGATTTTGTACTATAAATATTATACATAGATTTTGCGAAATTACTAAATATAAGTATCAGAAAATAATATTTACAAACCATTGTGGATATATGCGTTATAATGACTAATATTGTCATAGTGTATTAAATATGCATAACCATAATAATAGCTAATACCCAACATCAAAGCTCTGTTCTATACGAGCGCCCAAAAATGCAGCGTTAGGAGCGAGCGCTTCACCCACGTTAGTTATATGACAATGAGTAAGTAGTACATTGTTCCATCTATACCAGGGTTTGAAGCTCTTCAATAGATGGAACAATATACTAATCATTGAGCTATTTAACTGGGATTAGCGCGGCGATTCTAGCCCAGCTTTTTAAGCGCTCATCTCCTATAAATGGGGTCCAACATGTTTATAAAGATTTTATTTTGTAATTTTATCTTTATATTCACCTTAATGATTAGTTTATTTATGATAATTTTAAGTCGAGTGGAGCAGCCGGTGAAGAAGAATCGGAGGAAAAGAAAATTCTTCGGCAACCAGATCAGTCTGCTAAAAAAGAAGAACCAACAAAGTTAATGTAAGTTAATGTTATAAGATATTAAATTTTATTTATTTTAGGATTGTGAATGTGTTTTTACTTTGTGATAATAGCAGAGTAGACTTTGGTTATAAATAGTAATGAAGGTCAATGTTGGCTTGGGCAATGAGTGATAAACATTCCAACATATATGAGATTACCAAATTACTTGAGTTAAGGATGGAAATAGTTAAGATATTGCACCTATTGTTACTAATATACTGTTGACTCGGGGCCAAGTAAAAAGGGGTTAAAGTTGATGAAAATTTTCTTTTATTCAAAACGATGCAAATACAGTAGCCAAAGAATAGCAAAAAATATAAATATAAATAATAATTGATAACAAAATAATTATTATAATAATAATAATAATAAAATTATAATAAAATACAAAGTTATAAAAAGCTGAATAAACACATCCATAGGGGGTGTGCGAAATTAACAATTCTGATATCTTAAAACCTAAAATTATTTTATAAAGAAATATTACATATAAAAAAAGTACTGTGAGAAATTACACTGTGCACACCATGAACTTTTTTCACCTATGTAAAACAAAAACACTTTTTATAATATTAAATGCTACAAAAATAAAAGAAACTTTTCAGAACATACCCAGTGCTTTCTGGAGAAAAACATTAAAAGTCATACAAAAAGATAAACACAGGTAAGGCACACTTTATAAATCTGATCGTGACGTCAGAAGCTGAGCGAAAAGTTCAGGACAAACTAAGAGAGATGCGACGTTGTTTTGAGCGCAGAACGGAATGAAAAAGCACTTTGCCTTGAAAAGCCTAACCGAAAACTGCTGAGATTACTCGGGATATATAGGGAAAGATATAAATAACAGGATTTGGGAAAGTGGGTCGATAGATGCGAAAGTTGAATGCGCTAATAAAAACTTCGAGTTCGTAAAGGCGAAAATTGAATGAAAGCATAAAACGAAAATAGCCTAAACGGACGGAGAAGACAGGAGAGAGACTACAATGCTTACTTTGCTTTTTAAAATATAAAGTATTTATAATACTAATTTTAAAGGGAAAATTTTTGTTCAAAAAGTTCTTTATTGGCTAGATACCAGAAAACTAAGATTTGGAATGTGTATTTAAATTTTAAAATATACATAAAAATTAAATTCTCTTTTGAAGCATGTGTCTGTTGCAGCAAAAAAACGTGTGTAGAAAATGTCTTGAATATTTTTCTGGGAATTTTGACCTAATGACTGAAGTCTGCAACATATTTTATCCCAGAACTAAGTAGAGGTGGTTTCCTATACTATTATTGAAATAAAATGAAAGAGTATAATAAGTAGGTATGTAGTTTTAAATGTAATATATATGTTGAGGAAAGTTAATATTTAATAAGATATAGATGGGGGATTTGGTTAGCGTTTTAGTATATGATTGATAGTTAAATGGAATCAAGTAAATGTTTAGTGACATTGTTTGAAGACATTTGAAGGTTGGAATTCAAAAGAGACCAAATTTCTCAATATGGAATCAGAATATTGCCTTCCAACCATTTAGTAAAAAAAAAACTTTGGCAATAAATTAATATTGAACAATGACGATGAACTTTAAGCATTAAATAATAGCGTGCAGATAAAGCCACAATAATAAAGCTAAAAGATATTCAAATATAATGAGATAAATTTTAACGAATAAAACTAACAAACTACTTACTTAAACCTAATACACTAACTTAATATTAACTTTACTAACATTAACAAAGTTCATACTTAACAACAGTAGTACTAGCACAGCGTACAAACGTAACCTATTCACAGTTTTTCAAGCCAATCTCTAACACAGCAATGTTAATTTCACATTAACACTATTGATTTACGTCGGATTTCGAGTAAATCATTTCGGATAAACAATACACCAAAAATGAGTTCTTTATAAACTAACCAGCGAATATATGCTAAGATAACAATGTTTTTCAGCAATTATAAAAGCTAACATAATGCGTAACATGAACTAGAAATAAGATACACGAAAACCTAACAACAACTTACACCGAATACAACTGTTAACATTATAAAAGTTCCACACTTAACACCAAGTAAAGTAACCTACATTGCATGGCAAAACGTAACTATTATGTAATTTTTTGGTTGACTCTTCTAACTATTAAGTTAATTTTACATTGAACAGAGTAATATTTAACAAAATTTTATCATAATTGTCTATATTATGCATACAGACCATCGAATAATTGTAAACATAAACAAAGTTTTATCCAAAATAAATAAAAATAAGTTCTTTTTGAATAATATTATAGTAAATCTGCATATTTTACTGATTTTTAAAGCAGTAAACCAGTAATTCTAAATCAAACCATCAACCTCCCCACCCGCCTCCATGATCGTTTGATCTATTGATCTATTGATTCATGCAATATTTTGTATAATTTGATAAACATAACACAAAATAAGTTCTTTATATACTAACCATCGAATATATGCTATCGTAACAACGTTTTTTACATATAAGCTAACATAACATAGACTGAAACTAAGTATATAATGTACAACGACAAACGTAACACAACCATAGCTCGAATAACTACTACAGTTAACAAACTTTTCCCGCGTCTAAAACAGTAAAGTACCTAAACCTTCGTACAAAACGTAAGCTATTCCCTTTTTTCAACATATTCTCTAACATCCAATTATTACTGAATACGATATAGTACATTTTAACATATTTTAATCATATTTTTATCACACACATACACGAATATAAGCTAACGTAACAATTTTTACATCAAATTCGTAATATTTAACAAAAATTCATCTAAATCTTACCATCATAATACCCAACGAATATTGCAAACATAACAAAGTTTAACAAACATAAACAAAATAACAAATTTTATCCTGACATAACATTAAAAAATAAGTTCTTTGAAAAAAATATCACAGTAAAGCGTAAAGGTTTACTGATTTTAAAGGCAAGTCAATTGAATCAGTAAATCAACCACCCATCCCTGCGTCCCTACCCATCCATCCGCAACAAGTTTTAGCTTTCAATAAGCTAACATATATAACTAACTAAAATATATGGTTTAAATCATACCTAACATACCCTGCGTATGAATAATCCGCTAAATCCTGAAAATTCCTACTTATCAAAGTAAAGTGCTATTAGGTCATGACCCAAACTCGATATATTCACTTTTTCGCATTATCAGCAACAGGTAAAATCGTATTATCTAACAAATCCCTTAAAAAAGTTATCAAAAGTACCAGCATCTTGAACTATGATTGACACTATATTCTTCATCAAAGTGTCACTCGTTTCGAGTATAACATCATTGGAACTAGAATAAACGTCGACATTAGCAAAAATTTTCGGGCAAACAAAACTACTAAATACAACAATTAACCTAGGGCTATGTGTTTAACACATCACTCATCAGTTAAACACGTAATATTCTTACAAAACTCATAATTTTCTTCTAACAAATCTAGTTGTAATTTACATGTCAAGTAATTTTGACATAACGTACTAGACTTATCGTAATAATAAGTTTTTCAATAAAACACAGAGATTCTAAAAGCCACATCACCTCGAAGAGAAAACCAAGGGGATGTGCTTGAATAGGTGTGAATCTGTAGAGGGGGGATAATCCCGTAGAGGTTGTTAAGTGGCATTTACAAAGACTTACCCGTTTTATCGTGTTAAGTTTGTGTAGGGTTTTGTCGTTGTACTTATCTTTCTAGTTCATGTTACGTCTATGTTTAGCGCTTTTATTAATGTGAACATTGCTAATGTTGCATATAAATATGCGCTGGTTAGTATTATAAGAACTTATTTTGTGCTATTTTATCAATATGATATCTTCGAAATGGGACGTAATCTAATAAGTGTCACTGTATATTAACTTTTCTGTGTTAGAGATATGCTTGAAACAGTGTGAATAGGTTACGTTTGTAAGCCTGTGCTAGTATTTACTGTTGTTTAAGTATGGAACTTTTGTCATTGTTTGGTTTTTGCGTGCATAAGGTGTGTTAGGTTTTTCGTTCATTGTTATTTAGATATTTACTTTCTGTATAATGACACATATACATTACAAATTATGTGAAAAATGTTGAGAAATTGATATTGTCGTTGGTTAGTAAACTATAAGATACTCAAATTTATGTTACTATGTTTAAGCAGGAGAGAGTATTGGAGAGACGATTTTGAGGCCTGATCATTATAAAGTAGTTATTACACAAGGTCATTTGAAGGGAGGGAACGGAGGTTGAGGGCTTTGGAAATGTTACTGACTCTTATTGATGAAATGCTGGCGTACATTAAGATAATTTTCAAGAGAGGTATCTTATTTTGCAATATTTAAATGAAACCGTTGAAAAGTTAATTTTCTTATTCAACGAGAAAAAAATTACAGAGAAGCGTAAAAAAAATCGATACATTTGTAGTCTGGATGACCAAGGCATCTGTTATAACTGGTGCAAGTCTCTATTTCTCGTATTACGTATTATACTGTAGTGTGTTTAGTGTATACCAGTTGTATTGTACGATATTTGTCAAAGACGTTTTTATAATGACTTGGATAAGTGCGAGACAATATGTTGGTGGGTTATGCATGTTATCGAGGTGCGTCTGTGGTCTGTGATTGGACGTTATTATTCGGTAGGAGAGGTTTGCTTATGACAAACACTGTGTTCATGAGCTAAACTCGTAATATTCAAGTGTAAAGCTGTGAGAGACTAATGAGAGTTTATAAAGTTTTAGTGCATAATAGCTCTGAGAAAGAAAAGTATTTTTGACGAGATATGAGGGTGTGCTTTGACTATGCACTTGTGGTTGGTGATTTGTGCTCGTGGACTAGGTGGTGAGGAAGCTGTGTGTTATGGTTAAAGCGTGTAGTACTTTGTGTGTGAGAGGAACATGGTTAGAGATTTGTATTAGGGTTAGTACAGTTGCTCCAGACACATTTTACTTTTTAGTTCTATGATAAGCTATGCGTATGCATTGATTGTTATAGGTATAGAGAGTTGTTTATAATAGTTTAGAAGGTTATCTTATATTGCTCTGATCGAGATGATGTATCGAAATTCAGAGCATCTCGTTGTATGTTTGAAAAAGAGTGATTTGTAGATTAAGTATAAATATGAGCCGACATATGCGTTATTAGACTCTATATTCTACTTCTTGACAACTTGAGTTATGTTGGGATATGCTTGACAACGATATTTTTGCGCTATAGCAATTTTGGTATTGGCGTCTTTGATATATTCATAGTGTGGTTACGTTAATATGATACTGTAGGTTAAGACCGCGAGATTTTTCATTAATGGTTAGAGCTTATTCGTTATTCTAGTGTTCCTAAGTGTAGTAGGTTTGTAGAGCTTGAGTAGCTGTGATTATTGCATAGTGTCAATAGTTATCAAAATTGAACCACACTTTTTCAACGATACGCACTTTTCTATATGTTGTAGAACTATAGGATGTTATGAGGTTAGCTTCTTATTCTTCCTCAATCAGACGGTAATGGAACTTTCGTTCTATTAAATATAAATAGTTGTAATCTGCATTATAATGATCATCATATTTAATGTACTTGGAAATCATGATTATACAGAGGATTATAGAGTACTTCGAGGACTCAAATCAGAATCAACTAGCAAAGTTTGCACTCATCTGCTCATTAAGTAGAATATTGACTATTTGTTGGTATGGAAGAGTGTTGTGTTGAAATTTGCGTAGAGAGAATCTTAGATTGGAGTTTTCTTTGGAGGGAGAGTAATATGTATGGAGATTAACAGTTAAGAATACTTAAGTTAAGGTAATTTAACATACTTTGAATAAAATACGATTATCTCAGATGAGATGGATTGGGATCCTCGCTGGACTTGGATCACGGTTTGAGTGTGAATGGTGTGATAAATGACTCATTATCCGTTAGATATATAACTGCGTTAAGATGAGTATATATGTTAAACTGGAATCATATGAACATTATCTAGTAAATAAATAAATATGACTTGAATCAATAGATCACTAGATCACTGTATATAGAAGTGGAGTCAGATGTACGACAGTTTGAATTTCATACTGAGAGACTTTTGTCTAGATAGACCCGATTTCATCTGCTTTATATGTGGCGTAATGTAAGAAACGTAAATTTGTAAGTTAATAAACTTAAAAAGACCAATGTGGATTACAGAAATTCTCTATTTATTTTATTTTTATATAATATATATTTATTTATATTATCTATATTATATTTATTTTATTTTTTTCTGTTTAAGATTAAATGATAACTCAAATCATATTTTTTTTGAATATCTACATGGGAGCTTTGCTCATAGATTATTTTTTTTAAAGGAATATTTATCTTTTTCATACTTTACGTTTGGCAATGTGTTTAATTTTAATCTTTTATTTTTTTTTTTTTTTTTTTTTTCGCTATTTTTTATTTCATTTATGCTGTTCTGTTCTCTGCTCACACACTCTTATCGGTATGCTAGTCACCTTAAGCATCAATTCCTTGATGATTCATATAGCATGATTCCATTCCTCTCTATTGTCTTTCTTTCAATCTCTTTCTCTCTCTTTTCTTTCTTCTCTCTCTTCTAGATATTTAGCATTCTCATGACATATATCTTTCTTACTTTTATGAGGTGAAATGAGTAAATCCTCCTTACGTGGTTGGTTATCTCTTTGAGATGGACTTCTCGACTTGAATCCGACCAAATTTTTTTCTCACATATTTTCTATCTGTTTATTATTTCTCTATCGCTGTTTCCTAATTCATACACATCTATAATCGTATTCTATTTACTTTTAAGAGAGAGAGTGAGTGCGCAGTGTCTTTTCTCGCATTAGTTAATGGGAGATAGAGCAAAGAGTGTGAGCATTTAAACATACACTAGTCTTCTCAACGAAATCGATACTAAATCTCATCAGATTATAAACACACATCCAAAATTTAGCTCCGATATCAATTACTAGACTAACTCCTATACGACATAACATCTCGAGCAAGTACATCAGATAGGGGCAGTCAGAGAGGATAGCTCGGAGGCAGCTTCGGAGCGCGAGACCGTTGATAGCCTAGGTAGCCGGGCCGGAGGCGAGCTTGAGTAGATTGCGTAAAAGATGCTCATCCTTACACGATCTTTTTTCGTAACTCACACATTAATAGACACATTAACCGTTTCATGTGAGATTTTCGATGTCTTCGTTATGTTTCATAAATAAATTTTTTGCTAGTCTCTTTCTACTACAAGAACAATGTTAATATTTTAGGGGGCTATGCACGTCCTCTTCCTATGTTTATTAACTTAAAAAATTTTACATTTTTACCATACTTAACAGCAGTAAATTCAGTAAATCATAAATCAACTCCTCCATACCTCAATGAATTCCATCCAGGACTATTGATTTATTGATCTACTGATAGTATGATCTATTGATTCAAGTCATATTGTATACCATAACACACCAAACTTTTAGTTTCTATGTGCATAAAGGTCTAAATGCAACATTTGTTTAAACTAAAAAATTTATTCCTTTTATGTTTATAAACTTAAAAGAAAATTTGCCATTCCACAGTGAAGCAGTGGTTGTTGTAGAGTTTCAACCAACCATGCACCTCCTTCCACCCACCTCCCTTCATTTCTGGGATCTATTGATCTATTGTATATTGATTCATATTAGAAAATTATTTATGAACATAAATAAACTTTATTTATTTTTGTTTTGTTTCTGTTAAACATTTTTTTTACTAAAAAATTTATTCCCTTTTATGTTTATAATTAAATAAAAATTTGCATATTTTAATACCTTAAACCATGTAATCTGTAACTCAGTATAATTCAACTGCCGCTCCATACCCCTCCTACCGCTTCCATGATCTATTGATCTATTGATTAATTGATCTATTGATCATTGATCTATGTAAGCAATATTTTTTAAACATAAACACAAAAACTTTTAATATTATTGAGTGGGAGTCTAGGGGTTGTTCATGTAACAACTTCTTGTCCGTAATGACGATGACTTATTCAAATAACATAGACTTATGATTTACATCTAATCCTGTCACACTCTTCATACATAAATAGACTTTATCTTTACGTGCGCTCGGACCGCAAACAAGTGTGTGTTAGTACATTTTTGAGTCTTTAAACGGTTCGGGGGCGGACCCTATAGTACTAATCCTAGAGACTTTGATAAAATTCTCAGTCGGTATAATTAGAGGGAGAGCTATAAATTACCATATTATTTGTATTTGGCTTTACCTTAGAACATACAGAATTAATTTTACTTTGCTCAAGATCTGCTTCTGCATTCTACAATGTATGAGTAAATTGAGGCAGTACACCGTTGATCTATTACTTTATATCGCGAATCACTTTAGTAGCTTGGTAATTCTTGAATTGCTCATGATTTGAAATCTTAGTATAGAATTGATATTCAAAGTTCATTGTAGGTTTTGTTATAGTCTTCAGAGCAACCTTATTAATGATTTACAAATCTTTATATCATTTATTTCTAGTTGTTGCTTTACTTTGAGAGCATATTCGTTAAGTCTTTACAAACAAAAGAGAGAATTGATCCTGGATATCGTTATAATGTTATAACTAATTGAATGGTTAATAAAAGAGATGTATTATAGTTTGGTACACTTATAATACGCTAATATCACACGAGTAAAACACACTCAATGTATTAAATCAACGACTTGCCCTAATTTTAAAGATGTAGAACAGGAAAGAGCGCCTATTCACTTCTATGAACTAGTGCTATATCTCACAATTCTTTTCTTGCGCTCACTTCTTATATAAATGCTATCTATAGAGGATCCGAGATTTGGAGGGCATACCGATTGCACACAATTTTTCCATTTTCTACTTATACCGCAAAAACACAATGAGTAATGCTCCGAATCATGAATCCACATTAAACTATCGCCTATAAACTTTATTGCATTCTTATTATCTTTTTTGTTGATTCTTTCATAATATCAGGATTCCGTTGAAAATCTTTACTTAATCTCTATACTCTCTTTAGATATATTACTAGGATACTTATACTCTATTCAATTTGCTTTACCGATCGAGCAGTAACGGCGATACTTATGGAGACGCACGAGATCAATTATCTGAAGCGATATCACTTTCATATCTTATACCTGATTAGGCTTTTCACGACTATCCAGCGCATATACCTACTGGGATGGACATATTTATTTTTTTCTATGACTGTGGATGGAGCTTGACCTATTCAAATGCATTGGACGGTTATCGGCCGGCGTCTCTGCTCTCTTTTCAATTAAAGCTACCTCTATTGTGGTTTCTCATTACCTACCATTTTGGACTTACTTAATGTCTAACTTCTTCTTTTCATATATATTCTGCATTCAGTTTATTTCGGTCTGATATGATCTTTTCGGTTTGTTACTAAAAAAAGTGTGTAGCGACTTCCTTCTACCTTGTTTTCTGTATAATAGTGGTAGTATCTCACATACACACAAAGAGTGCTTGTGTCTATAATTTCTACTTTCTATTTACTCCTTTAAAGGGGGCAGTTAATGTAATGATCTTCCTAGACTGACATAATCTCATAGTTTTAAATCCACACATAGCTGGGGATCCGACTTCGACCCCTGCATTCATTATCCAACCTCTCATTATCATTCACATGGCATTCCTTCCTTTTAACTTATTATGATGACATATTTGCAATCTCTTCGTCTTAATATTCCATGATTATATTTATTTCTCTATTGAGCTTAGAATTCAAGTCATTCATTGATGATTTGATAAACATTTAACTCCACGGAGGAGTGAACTGTGTATGTTTCTTAGTAATCCTTGTTGGGATATTTAGATTTCTTTAAAACTCTATTTTTTCTACATAATCTCTCACTACTAAGAAAAACCTTCATAATCCATTCTTAATGTTCTTATTACAGTATGAATATCTACTACGTACTGCTCTGATACGACATATTGACTCATAACATTTACCATTTGACCTTAATCTATAAACAAAATAAAATAGATATGTATGAAACATACAATCTCACAGGTAAACGGTTGATCAGGCGGCCTCAAGGAAGTCATAGAGCGAGTTCTGTTTCTGAGACCATTGCGTTTAGCACTTTTTTTCCTTTCACAGTTCACCATGATCACCTTAGGTTATAATATCACAAGGGCTCAATTCCAATTTATCCGCTTTGTAAGTGGAGATTAACAATGAAGCTCTACAATCATCTTGGGTGGTGGTATTCTGGTCAGTCGTTTTGTCTATCTATCGCTGGTTTTATATTGAAGAGGATAGGGTGAGTCAAAGCAATAAGTCTTTATGTATATTGTCACTGATTCTTTCAAAGTATTTTCATTTAATTTACCCTTCTTTTATGATTCTATTAATGCGCTAGACAGAATGTTGGTCGTCAGATTGTTTTATTCATACTCTATTCTATATTAGGATAGCAGTTAAATGAGTTAAGCGAGGAAGTGCTCGAGGGTAACAATATCTAAACATTCAGCCGTCGCTACCAGTCTGCTCTATCAAAGTAACGCCTCGTAGCACATCACGATGGGATGCATGTTGAGTCTATGATGGCAACTGTAGTATTGATTCGTGTGATATCACAACTTTATGATCATATAGTTGTGAACTGCGTGATACCACAAAACCCTCTTTCTTATTGACTCTACTCTCTTTTTGCTTATTCTGTTTAAAACGATTTTGTTTAACCTAAAATTGATTTCATTTATGTTTATTCTGATTATACTCTAGAGAGAGATGTTGTATGTCTATCTTATTCTATGTCGTTTCTCCTACCTAAAAGTTAGTATAATACTCCCTCTACATTTAAGACCTCGAGCGTCTGTGCTCTATGCTGCGTTAGTTTTGTGTTAGTTAATGACATATTTTCATAATGATCTCGATTTTAAACACACCCCTCTTGAATAGGGCATTGCCCGTGAGCGGCGGTGACATAGATAGTGACACAATTAAAAAAACATAAATTTCATACTCATTTAGACTATTTTATTAATTGAAATCAGCAACATTCCTTTTATATATTCCAACACATTTACAGTGCTTCAATTTAATTAAATATTATGTCATTAATTGATGAATGCAATTAATACAAATAAAAAATTTGATATTATCATATGGTTTCGATATTAAGTTGAGTTTTCTCTATTAAAAGTAATTTGGTTTTTACTGAAATATAAATGTAACACTCATATATCGTATTATATTAATTAAATTATCGGTACTTAAAATATTTACATTTTTAACATGATCAATTGAACGGGAACAGAATAAATCCTAGCATACATAGTGATCAGTGAACATCAATTAACTTTTGGTTCAGACTCAATTGGCAGACAATAGACTACTATCAATTTATCCTACTTATATCACATGTAGTGCATCTGATAGAATATATGCCTAGTATCGATGCTAATTGCAATCCTAGAGAGAGAGCGAAGGTAAGCTCCTAGGCATAATTGTTTCACAGAGAAATATGACTTCATTATGAATTATAGTATTTGAGTTTGGTAGATGTTCTTGTTACATACTTTGTAGGGAACATTTTAGAAAATCAAAGAAGATATTAGCAAAGCCATAATTAAAGGGCTATTACATAAAATTTTACATTATATTAACTAATATTTATTTGTGGAAAGTTTCCAAATGTTATTATAAAGATAGTGTAAAATGAAGATAATACACAATTGTGAATATTTTCTAAACTTTCAGAGACCAGACGAGACAGCAGATCACTCACATACCAACACTGGACACACCGTAATACACCATGAAGCTTATCGAATTGGGGAGTCTCGCTTATCGTTGTATTGATGCTAGATAATTTCCAATATAGTTGAATGTAATTTTCTAGTACACTTACTTAATACCCAGGTTTGAAAAACCTGAATTGATGCATGATTTTATTGATGCTAAATCAAATTATTCTTTTTCATATAACAAAACTTACTACACTACAGACGAAATTTAGTAGACTCAATTTATATCTTATTTTAAATATAAGTAAAGCAAATTGTTTGGAACTAGAGAGTAATTGATGGTTGTCTTTTTACTCTACACATGGCCTCGCTCACTCGCACACTCGCGCTTCACAGTCTCACACTACGCCCGCATCCAGTACCCTAAACGCCACAACTCTTTTCACTTCGATTATGGTCAGATATAAATCGTTTAAAATATATAAGTAAGATTAATGAATTTAATATGATTTCGAGAGCCTCGAACATTTCGAGCCCTCTCATACGGACAATTATAAAACACATCTTATATAATTTTTTCATGTTGATTCCGATATCGGATTACTCGGGTATAGAATTATAGATCTATGGTATTCGAATTATTCACATTACTGGTACTGAGTTATGCGAAAACAATGGTCTGCTAAGTACAAATCAATTTATGGCATAAAACTTTTTGTACTATTTTAAGTTCTCTTAGGATTAATATTAGCATCTTTTAACAGAAACGGTCTCTTCTTCTACTCTCATGATAACGCAAGCACCGAAATTCTAGTCACTGTAGTCATTGTCTCATTCATTGACATAGGAAGATCTACTAATAAAACATATTATTCATGCATCTATTTTATATAACATTAATCCTTAAACGAACGTATAAAATATACGATGGTCATATTTCGCGCCTAATTCAAAAATATTTATTATTTAAAAATAAAACGCGAACATTTTCTCGCGATGAGGTTCATTGACATCAACTAGAAAAACATTGTCATTCTCACATATATTTAAAACAACTTTATAGTAGGTTAGTTGTTACTACTAAGTGCGTCTCTATTTTTAAGGAATTTTTAAATATTTAAGTAATTTTATGTGAAACGATATTTGTGAAATTTACAAGGATCATTTGATCTTAATAAGATATAGTCAGACCTCAGGGACTACACAAAAACGTATCATGAACAGAGGATTCGGGATGTCTTAGAGTTGCTATTAGTTGAGTGTTAACTACTGCTAAAATATCGCTATTCGATTATTTGATATTTTTATTCTCTTAGAAAGTATCGAAAAAATATTGTATGATCATTTTTTTATTTCTAGATAATAAAATAATTATAAATAGATATGAAAGGGGGGGGGTAATTTTATCTCTTTAAAGCCATTGAAAAAAAAATTTTGAATATTTTTAATTATTAACTCTCCAGACGTTTTAAGTAAAAGCAGTTTCTTTCTAGTTTATAAAATTCACATATCAAGCGGGGGCAAGGTGTGTATTTAATCAGGCGCGTGTTAGAATGATGTGGAATAATTTTACAAGTTTAATGTGTGACTTCAAGGAAGTATAGGGATAAGAGAGAGTTGCAAATGAATTATAACCATAAAGGAAGAAGTATATCGGCAATACTAGGGCGAAGCTACACATCATCACCTTACACAATTATACTATTCGACTGATCACTTAACTTTTTGTGATTCAAGAATAGATATTATTCAAAATGTACTGATGAGTTTAATGGATCATTGACTATTATTGATCTTATATGTTCAAAAATTTATCTATTAAGGATACCGGTATCAATATATATATTATATTTATTTTTATATTTAAGTTCTTTGTTATTTCATGAAAATTATGTTTAGATTTTATTTACTATGTAGAAAAAACTATTATTTCTATTTTAATCTTTCGATAGGCTCTTAAATGCTCGTGTATTAGTACTAGAAACAACTTTTTCATTAGTAAAAGAAACGTTGTTAACAAATTTATTATTTATCTTTAAATAATACTATATATATTAATTAAAAACTTTAAAATATTTTACTACATAATATATATAATAGTAATATCATTATTAAAGGTATAAAATATATATCATTAAATATTACAGGTTAAATCAATTAACTATGCCCTACCTAATACCCCTCTAATAATCTGCTATCTGGATAGATCTAACTTATGAAGTATATATATCTATCTATTGATTATACTATAATTGGGAGATTCATATTAGATAATAAATGATCTCAAAATTTTAGTATTTAAATACATAACACAAAATCTTTATTAATATTTTAAAATATTGTTATTGTCATTTCTTTTTAAATACTTTCGGTTTTTATAAATAAATTTATTCTATATTATTTTTAATATAATTAATAAACGTAAAAATTTTTAATAAATCTTTAAAAGTCTATCAGTATAATAAATTAAGTAAACTCATATTACAATCAATAACTGTCACGCTATATATTCCTAATACCCTCATACACCTTCTGTTGTATTTATGATCTATTGATATCTATATACGATTCTATATTGTGATCCATTTGATATATCAGTATCATATATTTTATAAACGCTAATTAAACTTAACAAAAACTTTTATTTTAATATTTGGTTTTATGGTATTTTTCTGTTAAACTTCCGGTATTTTTAATAAACTTATAAATAACCTTTCTACATTATTTACTTTATTTTTGCTTTAATATACTGTATAAAATATTTTGTATTTATTATATATAAATATACATTCTTCTTTTTTAATGTTTATATACATTAATAAAATATATACATTTTTACATCCTTAAAATATAGATTAAAATCAGTAAATATATTACATAGTAAATCCATATAATACTAGTAATCTATAAAGCTACCTCTCTATACTTAGCTATCATTAGATCTATTGATCTCATAAATGATATCTATTTGATCTATTAATTCATAAGTATATTAGAGTTACAATAACAATAAAAATATAAATTTAATCTTTGTGTTCTATATTTTGTACTGTATTATTGTTGTTGTTGTGGTGTTGTTGTTAGTTGTTGTGTTTATTATGATTTATAATAGAGGGTTGATTAATATGTTCTGTTTGTTGTTGTCTGCTTTTTGTGTTTTATTCACGCAGGTTAAGACTTAGGTTTGCATGTATTAAAAAGATAATAGATCTCGAGAAAGCTTTCTAACACTAATATAATATAGGTATAAAGATAATAAGTTTCTCTTATTATTCTTACTTTTGAGCAGAACAATTGTGTTCAAATCAAATCAAATGAATAATTCTTTCTAACAATATACATATTAATGTTAAAAAAAATTGAGATATAATTATATTTTTTTTGGATAAGTGATATTTATTTTTTCTATTAATCTAATTAATGCATGATAATAGATTAATCGGAATATTGCAGGAGATTGTGTGTGTGAATCCTTAGAGCCACTAACATAAAGTGGTTTTATAATACGATTGGCCATTGGACAGGCTATCTATTACACTTTCTCTGTTATACATAGTTTAAACTAAAATTTTATAAACAGCTAAATACATTACTATACTATCACCATATAAAGGCATAATAAGCTATAAGTCATTAGACTATTAATCTCAATTCTTTTACTAATACACTAACTAATAACTAGCTATATATCTATATTCAAAATATTATTAATTATATATTAAATCATTTATTATTCATTATTATTATATATTAATTATATTATTTAAAATTTAACAAATTTAAAGTTCAATATGATTATTTAATCGAATGAGAGAGTAAGAGAGATTATAGAAATATTAATGTAGATGAGGAGAGAAGATGTAGTAAATAAGATTCTATGGAAGTCTACTGAGATGATATATTAATATATTATATTAATTATTTAAAAGTAATTGTATTTCAGTTGTCATTTGAATAGAAAGTTATGGTGTATAAGGGTGCTTTCCACAATAAATATTATTGGTGAATATTGAAGCGAAATGCTGATTTCCAATGATAAATGTTAAAAAAAAAAAAAAAAATAAATATAAAAATAAAAAAAAAAAAATAAATATAATATATATGTCAAAAACATAATACAACTAGCTACAGAAGCAAAAAGAAAGCTTTTGGAATCCTCCGTATAAAACTCTAACCATAGGAGAATGGTAAAATAAAAAAAATTTTGCTATAGGCCATAAGGCAGGGCGAGCTACGAGGGAGCACGGGAGGAAACAAGCGGGAGGCGAGGACTCTTCACATACCAGTTATGAGGAGGAGCAGATAGCGACAGACGAACACCACAAGAGAAATCACAACCGCAATAATTACCAAATTTGAATAACAGCGATGGATACGGGAGAGTACACTGCTCACTGGCGGAGGGGGGCATGAATGCTAGGCATTCTAACCGTGATAAGTTCCCGCGTAGTGACAGCTAGACTCGTCGTCTGTGTTATTCTAGTGTGAGTGTATATGTGTAGTGTGCGTGTGTGTGGTGGAATGCCCTTGGTGTATTAGGTCTTTATGTGTAATTATAAAGATATACATAAAATTATAAATATAAAATTTATTTAATACAGAAAAATCAATACAGGTCTACTTAAAATAGAGTCACATCTTAATCTAAACATACTTAATTAATAATAATAATAATGAATAAATTAAATGATCATAATTTTTTATTTTTTATTTATATTTAACAATATTCCTTAATCCAAATTTAACGAGGATTACAAAAGTATTCATTATTTCGCGATAGCTATTGATAGTTTTGAGATTAACTATTTTTTTTTTTATTTTTTTATTTTTTTACATTTTCTGGACCAACATTGATAGCTGAATTTCCAAATGATATATAATAATTAATAATCGTTTAATTTTCGCAATTTAATAATGTTTTTAAGATTATGAAGACCGAGCCAAGCATATATTGAACAATAAATTAAATTAAATAAATATAATATATATAAATATATAAATATAATTAATTAGTAATATATAATAATAATATAATATTAAATAACATATTATCTAATAATAAATAATTTAAATATGAATCTATATTTTGAGCGGTTTGTGTGTTATATAGTTAAATAGACTTAGAGATTTGCTTAAATTAGCGTCTCTGCTGGTAAGTATATTAATACTTCTTTAATATTTTAGTTAACTAAGTTTGTTATAACGAATTGACTGTATTAAAAATCTAAGTTCTTGATAGATAATAGAAATTAATTTGTACTTTTTTTTAATTTTAGTATTTTACATATATATTTTAGTAATGTATATTGTAATATAATTAACAATTAATAGTTTTAGAGATATATGTTTTAGAAAACAGTGTTGTATAATTTTATCATTTTAAACTTGTAAACTGAATGAATATAATATATACTTTAACAGGGCAATAGCAAACAACAAAATAAATACCATCTGCATACAATAACTCCAATTTTAACAACATCATAATAACTAAAAAACAATCAAACAACAACAACTAATTAACAACAACTAAACAAAACAGTCCACAGGCAAGATATAATTATACATTCTATGATGTTATGCTATACAAATAATGTATATAAGCTTGACTTAATTTAAAAATCAATTACTTATGATTCTCATACTCATGTATTACGGTCAATGACAGAATTTCATGAGTAGCTCCCCTCTTTCAAGGCTTCCCTAAAAACGCAGGAGGGCTGCTATAGCAGTAATTTGACGTTTATTAACTCGTCTTAAAACTGAATTTACATACATAACTAGTAAATAAATTATGTATAAAGGATAAAAGATAAAAAAATAATATGTAAATAGTTATATTAATGTTAAATTAATTAACTCAAAAAAAAGTAGGATATCTTAATATTTAATCACAAAATAACACTTCAAATATCATCAAAAGCACCTGTCAATTTAGACTTTTCACTTCAAGGTCGTTTGCCGATGCCCAAATATTATTATATATAACCAGAATTTAAGCAAAATATTAATAATAAATTTTTTAGAGTATAAAACTTATAAAAGTTATTATATAAGATAATCAAAAACAATAAAATATAAAATAAATTTTTGTGTTGTTAATTAGTTATATCAAATCTATATGACTTAATACTAATATTATATCAACAGAATAGATATAGATCAATAATTCAAATAGAGATCAAGACAGATGTAGTATGAGTGAATGGAGGGCAGTTTTGATTTACTGATATTACTGATTTACTGAGCTTTTTATAAGGTATTAATGTAAATAATTTAACTAAAATTCAGTTCTTATGAGAGCAAAAAAGAAATAATATATTTTTAAGATAATATCTATATATATTATAATATTATATAATTTATATATTATATATTTATTATAGTATATATTATATATATTATAATATATATATATATATAATATATATTATAATATATATATAATATATTTATAGTTTTATGTATGTTTTGAAAAATATATACTTGAATTTAATTTTCTTTTCACCTTATTTCATATTTTAGATTTAATAATATTAAAAAGACTAAATGTTTGAATAAATTTATGATTTTTTTTTCAACTAGTGTGGTTAAATGTAATTATGAGTTACTAAATCCAAATTTTCAGACTGTGTGTAAAAAAGAAAGATTTTATTTCAGTCATCGGTAACACAGTCTCTTTCTCTCACCCCACTCTACGTTGTGGACCTCGAAGAATTATGACGATATCTCTCTCTTCTCTCTCTCTCTTCTCTTCAATATATATATATATAGTTATATATGTATATATATATATATAATATAGATCATTCATATAACATTTGAAAATCTTATGTTTATATATATATATATATATATTATATAATATAACTATATATATATATATATATAATATATATATATATTATATATAATAAACGATATTTTTTTTTAATCGATATTCGATTATTTTTGATCCGATAGTATCGAGAGCAATTTGATATTTTTTTTAAATATCGATATATCGATATTTTTTTTTATATATCGGCATCCCTACTGAGGATTGCGGTTCAGAATTTTACTCTTCTTTATTCTCTCATTTTCATCT
>JABUQX010037359.1:0-10000 GCA_015478945.1 Trachelipus rathkii | reverse complement strand
TCGAGGCTGATATATATATACGATTAGTATGATATAGAATATATAATAGTATGGATTTGTTAAGTAAGCATTCAGTACATTTCATTTACATTATAAAGAAGATCAAATTTTCTTCCTTCATGTCTAAACAAAAAGAAATTCATTGTTTAAATAGATATACCTGTTACATGTTTGTAATTTTAATATAGCCATTAAACACTCAGAGTAATTATTTTGAATGAGATTTAAAGTGAATACGAATCAAATATACCCGTATTTATAAAATAACCACAAGCCGAGCTTTATTTAAAAACGCACAACAACGAAAACGCACAAATAAATGAATACCGTACTTATTATTTCAAATACCTCCAGACACAATCTTTATTATTAATAACATGAAAAAATTATATTAACTGATCTGAGGCAGAGGCAACGTATATAGTTCGCCGAGAAAGAATTGAGTCAAACGCGTTTTCATCGGACTCTCACGGGTGAGTCAATAATTATTAAAAAATGGAATTATGAAATGTACATAAGTCGATATAAGAGATGCTCAAGTTAGCATAAAATTCAATTTACTCTAAAATTAGTTAATTAATGGTATTATTATTTGTTATTATAATGATATTTGAAAATTTTTCTATGGAAAGTACTATATCGGGATTATTTTGTTAAAAAAAAATGTACTTAATACTGACTCGTCAGGCACAATCCAAGTGTAGCAAATAATAAAGGCGTAAGGAACTATTTTTTGATTTGTTACAATTTAGTAAATGTACACAATAATTATTATGAATATAGGATCGAGACTCAGAAATCGATGCCCCGCATCTTAAAGTGTAGACTGTCAGAACGAAATCATTTATCGAATAAAATAGTATATGTATATATTAATTCCTCACTATATATATATTTAATATAATATATAATATATCATATAAGTACTATATAGGAAATTTGAATAACTGATATCAAGTATCTATATAAACTAGAGCAGGTACTATATTAAGTATCTCCAGGTTCTGAGCATAGTATATACTTATACTAGATATAACAGGCCTAGATATTAACTAGACCTATTGTATGTGACTCCAAAGACCTCTAAAGATATTATACCTATATATACTCCAGTTATTATAAAGCGTGTCAATCCTCGCTCCCTGCCAGGATATGACTTGTTCCTCCAACAATTTGCGGGTGGATTCCGTTACCACCCTACCGTCTCGTTGTCTATGGATATGAAGTTGAAAGCTAAGGCATAAGAGGTGCATTTAGTATATAGCTAGCTAAATAAAAAGTTCCTTTATCTTAACTTCTCTGACTTCTCCTGACGCCTCCCTTCTCGTTTGCAAAGTCGTGAGACGGTAATGTGTGGCCCTAGTGCTCCCTGTTACATATAATCCCGGAAATAATAATACAAAGGCATGGTTGCTGTAATCGTCGAAGAAATTGTGACCTCACTGATCATATTTTCCCGTTCCACCACTGCGTCGCGTCCATCGGTGAACACAGAGAGGCTGCTTTGTTCTCTCAATGAAAATGTAAGGTGGTATATTTTATGAAGAACATCAAGATACACTCTTAGTCTATATGCAAGGTACCTCCCTCTTTCCGCCAACATCTGTTTTGTTGTGGGAGAAACATTCCTTGCCCTTTGCTTTTATTTTCTCTCTCGCAATGTTTTATATTTTCCTCTATTTGAAGGGCGCAGCGTTCTGCGCGCCACCTGAGGGAATATTGTTACCGGTGTTAAGTGAAGGATAGGGATTACTTTTATTTTATTTTACTTTATAGCATATTTTTATATTTATCTTCTATGTTAAATTCTCTCTCTTTAATTTTAATAATATATCTATATTATTGATTATTTTTATCCCCCTACCTTTGAAAAGCATTGCCTATTATAGTGAGTTAGGTTTGGAAATCATATGTAAAAAATAAATAAAAAATAATATTAAATATATTGTTAAATAATATATATATAATGATAGTATAAAAATATAAACATGGTCTATATATAATATAATATAATAATCAATATAGTATTTAATATAATACGATTATAACTATATATAATATATATATATACTACTATAAATATTTCAATATTAATATACTACATATATTAAATATTAATATACTATATATATATAATATAAATATATTATTATTATACTATAAACCATATTGAAATATTATATATATATATAGCTGACTTTTTAATATTTTTTGGCGCTCACTAAGGCAATGTAGGTCGAGTGTTAGGCCTTAACCCTAGTACCTTAACCCCAAAAGGCCTCCAACTGAATACTATATATATATATATATATATATATTATAGTAATATAAATAATAATAGTTATAAATATATATAATATATCATGATAATATTAGTATAATAATACTATAATATTTTATATATTTTATATATATTCATTAAATTAATACCTCTAACCACTCCAGACTATATAGACCACATATATATGAATATATCACTCCATATAAATTATAAATATATATCATGATAAACATTGTAAACTAGAATGATAGTAATGAACATTTTCGTGTATAGATACGCAAAAATCATAAATTAATTTTACCTACTATATATATATATTATTAATATAGATCATTTATATAATATTATTGTATATTTGAATACTGTCATGAGTGCTTATGTAGATGTCTGATATATTCTAATCGATATAATATGATTGTGTGTGTGTATATATGTATGTGCGTACCTATGATGGAAATAACATTAAATAATATATTATTATATAGGTTAATAAATCTATTAATAATATTAAATATATAATATCTACTATTAGGTGATAATACTGACCCATCTTCGAATAACTCTACATATGCTTAGGTTGTGTTATGAGGATAGTGTTATATATATTATGAGTATATGTCAATTCTTTGTGTTTATAAATAGATGAAAACTAGTATATATTATGCTATAGTGTGTTTGATATGTATATTATTGTGATATGAAGTATATTATATAAATCAATACAGATAAATTCAGACAAAGGGAAAAAAAGGTTTGCTTACTTGATAATACTATACTACACTTGATAAAAGTATATAAACTAGTAAAATTTCTTTTATTATATTATTAAAAAAGTACATCTTATGTGAGAAATCTTCTATTTTAACCCTATCATATATATAATATATTAATATATAATATAACTTAATATTGTTAGTATTAAAATTAAAATAAGTATATCAATAAGTATTAAATAAATGAAATGAGAAAAAAAGCATACTAAATAACTAACATTGCTACACAAATGTAGCGATGCATATCTCTAATATGATAGTACATTCGGAAATCAAGGATAACAGAATACAAAAAAATTCAAGCGAATCGAGTAAGGAAAAAGTAAAGGTTAAAGAGCATGGCGACATAAAAATATAATAGTAGTTTCTCAGTCAGAATTCTTGAAACGAAAATACTCATTAAAAACATATTTGGATAGTAGTTATTATACAAACTCATCATACCATAAAATACTATCTTTAGGTACTGAAGTTCACTCTCAGTACATGATAGTTCTCATCATATATAGTAACATCTACTCAGGAAGAATGATCTACAGGTGCTATTAGTGATAATTCAGTATCATCACACTGAGTCCATTGTATAACTAATACCTCCTTAAATGATGAATCAAAGTCAAAAAGGCTAATTCTCAAGTAAAATCAGAGGAGGCCAAGAATTAGAAAGCTTCCTCTTTTAGGACTTATCAGCAGATGATATTATTTGACTTTCTCATATCTCCCTCATATACTTACTATACCTCTATTATAATAAATAATCATTAATAAATGGATATATTATCTAAAATGGTTACTCTATGATTGGAAGATCTGATCTGTAGGTAATCAGATGCTAATCATATTACGATACTTAATAAGCATAATATATTATTAATTATACGTATAATTTGTATTAATGAGCTTGTCCGGTGGTCTTTGTATATAATGTTTTGATATAATTTCTGATGCTTATAACTAATTGAATGGAAAAGAATTTTGAATAGTATTAGAATACTATTGTTTTATTTTATTTATCGCTTTGGACTTTGTACTCCAAGCGTTAACTAACATTGTATAGTCTTTATTATATAGATCACGTACTTCAAGACTTTAGTGAGAGTGAACATAAGCCGTGACATGCCTTGCATCACAATGAAACCTAGATAATTGATACTAGGACTCAATTAATATAGGAACATTAATATATATATCTCAGAGGCTCATATCAGAAAATTAAAAATTATTAAGGCTCTAAGTAATATATAAAAAACATATAATAAAGTAGTGAGTAATAATCTTCGCTCTTTAATTATAGTATTTTTGGAACGGTTTAGATCACAAATATATAATTATGACGTCATCTTTCCACTGCTATAGATGTGATACATAGCTTTACTTAGAACCTAAATCAATAATGTGTTTAATAAAGTAAATCTCAATTATTTTATATGATAATTTGTTAGACTGATTTAATAAAATACAAACATAAAAAAAAACAAATTTTCTATGTATCATATACTTATAAGGCATTATCGGAATTAGAGCGTTTATATACGTGTTTGCATACAACATAAGGCGGTATATTAGAGTAAGCCATACTCGTCATGAATGATAATATTTAATAAATATTTTAGTAAATCGTTTTCTCAGGTGTGATAGCGTGTGGGAAATTCATACCTTTCTATGATACCAAATTTTCTATATTACTCTCAACTATTTGTCATATAACTAAATTAAAATTAAATATTAAAAAATTAACAAACAGAGCCAGAGATTAGATATTAGTGAGATAGCAAAAGAAGTTTCTCACACAAACTTTTCCATTCCCTTGGACAAAGTCAAAAATTATTAATACTTTGAATAATAATAATACATAAAATAATAATACATAATAATCAATAATAATACATAAATAATCAATAATAATAATTCAATACAAATGTCTATAATGATAAAAACTATCTTGTAAAAACTATTTAAAACGCCTGGTTTTACTTCTCAATATTTTATTGTTTTAAAATTAAAACTGTTTGCCATATTAATGAAATTATTATTTATTGCAATTTTTATATCATGTAATTAATATTATATTTATAATTCAATTACTTTTAATTATTTCTTAATAAAAATATAGATAATCATTGGAAGACGTTTTCTGACTGTGTTAATGATTCAATAAATGTATTGGAAATTTGCTTCTATACCTTGTAACATATTATATCTAATTAATTTTAATTACCAGCTAATTATTTTTTAAAATCTCATTTTCAAAATAATATCCGTGCATTCTTAATTTTTCCTTTTATATTAGGGGCGTTTTTGGGACAGTAGCTCTTTCAGACTATTTTTTCAGTTTACTTTTCATGTTTTTGGAATTAGAAGGATGAAATAAAAAATCCTTAAGCGGAATCTGGTGCTTTATTACCCCTGCGTATGGTCGAATGAGCGATGGCTTATCTACAAAATCGACCCAGATGGCTTCGCCTTTCCAGCGTGTTGAGGTAGGTAATTTCTCTCACTTTGCAATGGGTCCATTGCCTCTTCGACGTTCTTAGCCCAACACGAAGATAGCAGGCCATTAATTTACGACTTAGCACAAGACAAAGCCGTTAAAGCACGGCATTTGCAGGGATTGTGCTTACCACGCAACCCTTATGATATTTAATTCCTCGAAACCACCAAGTGCCCAATTGTTTAATCAATTCCTCTAGAGACAAGTGACCAAAAGCAGGTCTTAATAGACGCGATTCCCATAACTCAAACCTTTTGCCACAGCAGCTTACAACGTGGAACAATCAACCAAACTTTTTCTGAGTACAAAAATTAAATTCTCTTACACACAAAATTAGACCTCCTACCACTAAGTTAAAATTAATAGGAAATTACACAAGGAGTATATGCTATACTATCGCCTTTGGGCTTTAATATACGTTATACTTCCTTTCTGTTGGAAAATTTCAAAAACAAAGAACCGTGATTTACAATAATAAAATAAAACAAATTGTTATTGTTTCAAAAAAAACTTACAAGAAAAAATTCTAACAAATGAGTGAACCAGATAACAATTTCTGTAACAACATGCGTTATCAAAAAAAAGGCTTACCTTCTATTTTTTATTTTTTAAAATGAGGACAAAAAATTTTGAAGTATGAGAAAAAAAAATTGATTTGATTGTTAAAAGCAGATTAGATTTATTATCTATTATAAAGGAAAAAAATTGTTAATTGATATTTTATCAATTTAGCTTCTGAAATGCATTTTTATTTAATTGCATTACTTTTCTTGTAGTATTTGCTATTGGTGAGTAAAGACTAGCATTTTACCGGCGTTTTGAAATTTTTAATAAATTAGTAAGTATATAATCAAACCTGATTAAACCTTTCCTTTATCAAGAAATTGTCATTATTACTTATCTTGACGATCAAATGAAATTTTGAATTCCATTTGCAAGAAACGTTACAACCTTATGACTTGATCCTCTATTTAATTTTCCACCCTTCATGATTCTTTTCATATCGAAAGTATCCCTCAAAGTCGTTAAAAAAAATGACGCTCCTCGTTCGCGTGACTTCGTTCTAAGCATTCTTCAGGATATTAAATACTATGAATAGAGTTCGTAATGGGAGACGGTTTAAGAATAAGAATGGAATAGGTAAGGCAGAGGGAAAAACGGCACTGGCATGGAGAATTGCACAGGGAAGGGAACTTGCCCTCCAGAGAGAGGCACTTGAAATCGTTGGCCATCGACTCCCCTCATTCTCCTTCATTCTTTCCCCCATTTCTTTCCTTTCTCGCGCGCAGTATTAGATGCACACACAACCACCCACACACACATCATTTATTATATATATATGGTATATACTCATATATATATACTCATACAGTTATATAATAATATATCAGTATATATATATATTATATCCATAATTAATTAATGCTTCTATTAATAATAAATCTATTAATTACTTTTCACATTAATCATAACATTATGGCATTAATGTAATATTGTCCGGTAGCCCCGCAGCGGGAAATTACAGGTCGGCTTACAGAATTTCGATTTCACAGCGCACTGGCGTTGTTCTTTCTTTAACCCGGTTTTTTTTTAGTGAGGCCTAAAAACGCCAAGTGTTTTTGTTCTTTTCTTCTTCGAGTTGGAGAAACTAAAAAGTCTTTTTTTTTTCTTCTTTTTGACAAGCAAAATTGAGTAATAGTTCTTTTTTAAACAATTATCAAAAATCCGTAATTTAACAAAACAACTACTCAATAATATACCAAGTGAGGTAAAACCTTTTGGACAAGACCCCGGACCACCCAGAACAGGTCATTACAGACCAAACGGGTCACCAGGCGTCACCAAAGGTCACCATAAGCGTTCAAAAGGTCAGAAAAAAAGCGTCAAAACGATTTCTAATGTCCGTTAAGTCCGGTACATTGACCAAAATCACAGCAAAATATTATCATTTTTGCATTCTAAACATTAAGAACATTTCAAATTCCTTCTCAAAAATTAAAATTTCCATTGGTTTTCTTTACACATCAGAAAAATTTTGAAATTTCATCTTTACTCGACCTAAATATCTTTTAAACATTATTCTACCGCGAACACTCCGCAGCAAACTATAAAAAACCGACAACCATATAACAGAATTGGAAAAATTAAGACGATAGTTAGATTTGTTGGTATATAAATTGATTGATTCTCAAACCACAAGAAGAACAGCGGTTCAATAGACAAAAAAACCATCTAGAACCAATTTCTGCAAAAAGAACTCTGCTCAAGAACATTAGGAACAAATTAAGGGTTAGCGAACCTTTGACAAAGACAAAGAACAACATAAGTTGACCTTTAACATTTCAGAAACACCACCGCCGACTTAGAACAAAAAGGGGACCGCGTTACTTCTTACTTATCTTACTTTTATTTTCATGATGATCATTAAATTTACAAAATAGAACTTTACTACTTTTTAAATAAAACTATAAAGAAATGTATTTTTATTTTGAACACTACATTCATGATTGACTCAAATAATTTTCGACAAGAAACAATTCTTTTTATTTTTTGAATATCTGAAAATTTTTAAATACATTTAAAAGAAACATTCTATTTTAACTTGAAATAGAAATATTGAACTACAGTGCCACAACCGCGAGTTAAATTTTAACACTTTTTAAATTTAAATAGTGGAAAACTATAAGACAGCGTTTCCTTAAACTTACACCTAGAACTTTAAAATATTTTCCTTCGACCTTGACAAAGAAATATGTGACATCTATTGGTAACTGATTTTCACGATTTTTGAGAAAATCTCTGCAAATATTTATGAAAAAATATTTCTGAAACTTTCAGTGATTCTTTTTCTATTAGAACATGTGTAGTGTCAAACTTAACAAATCCAACATCAGAATTGGCCACTGATAAGTTCAGCCAAACTTCTATCAACACTGCCATTCAATCATTGATTAATATAAGTATTAATCATTGACTATGTTTGAACCAATAGTCTTTACCGTCTTCGTATTTTTCCACATTGTTTCTCATTCTCTGCCATACCTGGTTCCAAGGGCTATAGCCCGGACCCAGCTTTCACCCTAATGGAGCATTCAGGAGCGAGCTGAAGGGATAACAAAGCACTAGAAAATAAAGAGTCAATCTATTATCTATTATGAGGACATGGATGATTTACATAATAAACAGACCAACACAAGAAGGTGTTAATAACAGATGAAGAACAAGATATAACAGAATCTAAAAGACTACTGATGCGACCAGAAAGACAACAGAAGAGAATACTGCCGACTAAACCCACAAGATAAGCCGCGCAACCCACACACAAGGATAATGGGACTTTCCTCCAGTACATCTACCATCCCTCTAACCATTGCATTACAATGTCTATTAAAACGCCAAATTCACGAGAACAGCTTGATTGCATCAACCAGCGAAATTACGAAAATACCAGCAAGAATACCTAAGGCTGCTCCAAAGACGACATGTTTTTGCGACAATACCCTTTAGATATTACATTTAAAATACATCGCCGGGCCACTTCCCCTTCAAATAAAAAAAACTTACCCTTCCTGGAATGCAAACGGAAATTTTACACAATAGAACGTGCAGTTTAGTTGAACTGGGACCAGAACCAACGCCAAGATGCATACTTTATATGAAGACAAACCTCAACATCCGCATCGCGGCGGGCCATCCAAATATTTTAAATAATCCTTTAAAATATGCAAGCCCCACCTTCCCACAGCGCTGCAACACACCCCTTCCTACAATGCATCACCTGGTTTACAATCTCATATCCAGTATGGACCCCCTTATGGGAGGATATATCCAAACGCCTAAGACGTTTACCACCTCCATTCCAAAATTAAACCAAAGAATATAAAATATGTATGGAAGAAATACCCAAGCACACAAACGCTTCGGCCGTAAAGGCGATTAAATTTTGAAGATTATCTTTCTACGTTACCAAGAGAAGATTCGCCACGTTGCAGGCCGTACATAAACTGAATAGGACAGAACAATTAGGGACGTATGCTAAAGACTACAATCTCTTCTATGAATTTCACATCAGGAGGCCCGCCAAATACTTCTGAAGATAATAGTTTTTTCTAGGTGCAAGACCTTAGAAGACTTTTTGATTCATGAAGATTTTCCTCAAACCAGAAAAAGCCAAGACAATCTTCTGTCTTTTGAAAACAGTTCATTGAAAATTTCAAAAGGGAGCAACCACATGTTAACTCTTTACTGAAGCATGTTAGGACTTGAAGAATACTCCTTTGCGGGAAAATTCAGGAGAAAAAACTCATCGAGTATCGAGACTTTCTTTGAATTTACTTCTCAACAGATAAAAAATATCTTTTAATTATGGACCAAGATTTTTACGAGAGTATGGAAGAACTCAGAGATCATAGAAGACTTAGAGAAAAGTTCTTAAAAGTCTTTAATCCAGACTTT
>JABUQX010037358.1:20000-79858 GCA_015478945.1 Trachelipus rathkii | reverse complement strand
CATTATCTAAATATAATATATAATATATATATATAAATATATATACTATATATATATATAATAATACCTATTATCATAATAAATTAAAAAATAGATAATAATACAACTGTCTCTGTTAAGAGCAAAGTTTGATGAAATACTCAATAATATAAGTGAGAAATAATAATAATAATCTAATTACTATGTCATATATATATAAATAGTACCTAATTAATTACTAACTTAGTAGAGTAAATAATTTATGTACTAAGAGAAGTGACAATAGGATACTAGCCTAGATGCATACTATATCTTTGCTAAATTGTATATATATAATATATATACTATATTATATACTAACATTAATAGTATATGATAACTATATTTATCATAAAATATAATTTATTTGCTCAATTAAACATATAATATATAGATAGATTATATTATAATTATACATTGATTTCTCTGTCTCTTACTCTCTCTACCCTCTCTCTCTCTCCTCTCTCTCTATTTCTACGGTGAAGGAAGATGGTCCCGTATGATTGGATAATTTACATCATATCTGGCCATGAATTTAATATAAATATAACGATATAATACTTGAAAGCAATTATTAATATTATTATAATCAGTATACAATTTTCTACATTATATAATATACTATATATAAATTTAAAATATTGATAATATAATTAATAACCAACCATATAATATAGAATATACATACCTATCAGCACAAGATTTTCTCAGTCAGGATCCAGATTACTCTCCACTCAGTCTATTATATAACTATAACTATCGGATTATTCTCTCCGCCTCTCTCTGTTATCTCTAGGATTTATATTATTTATATCTATAATATATATATCATATTATATTATATATTATATATATTATATATATATATAATATATATAATATTATATATATGTATACTAAACACTATATTTCATATATTAATTAGAGTATATTATTATATAAATAAAAATATACTATATATAATTTATACATATTAAAATATTTTTAATATATGATAGTATATATATATATATGATATAAATAGTATAATATTATATAAAAATTATATATATATATTAATAATACTATTATATATATAATATTTATATATATATATAATATTTATCGATATATATATATATATATATACATATATATATAAGATAGTATATATAAAATAAGTATATATTAAATATTATATTATAGAGTTTATATATAATATATATATATATCAACTTAATAACTATATATTGTACAACTAAATATAAACTAAACTTTATTTAAATAATATAAGTTAATTATATATAGTTATATGATATATTATAGTATTATTATAATATATATTCCTACATATATATAGTAAATATATAGCATGTAAATATAGTATCTAATCTATATGTATATACTAGATATATATTTATTATATCTATATTATAATATAATATATACTATTATAGTATATATTATATATAAATATATAATATATAATAATTATTACAGTATCTTTTATACATATATATACGATCTAATATTAGTTATATATATAATGATAATACAGTATATATTAAGTATCATATTATATATAGAATATATATGTATTATTTATACTAATATTATAATATATAATGAATTTATATATATATATTCATAATTATGAGATATATAAGTTATAATTATATAGTTATAATATTTATGATATTATAATTTTATTTTATTTTTTTACTTTATTATTTACATACCCTCTTGCGAGGCGCGTATTCCTTCACAAACACACATTCATCTTTATGAGAATGAAACCAGTCGGTTACCAAATTCCCTAGCTAGTATCCTTACAAGGTGTCTTTTTTATACAACAATTGACAAGTCAATGCAATTGTGATTCAAGCCCGCAAGCCACCAATCCGTTCCCTTGTTCAGTTCAAAAATCTAACTCCATTCAGAGCGTCCGGACTTTCCGACTCGTTTCTATCACTAGGCTTATTGGTGGTATTTATCTCGTGGGATTGTGTTTCAATTGCTCGTGGTTCGTCTTTGTGGAGCTTAGGTTCTGTTACGTTTTCTATAGTGTTGCTAGATCCCGTATTTTATGGTAAAGGTCATTAGTCTGATAAAAATCCCCCAACTTAAAACACCTCTGCTGCCATAGCTTTGAGCTCATAGTCGGACTGCCCTTCCTCGACTCTCTTCAACACAATTGATAGCATATAAGATGAGAATCAATTCAGCAGTAGAGCCATATTCGGGAAACAGTCTGAGGATCAGATGCGAGAAGTAGTTAGAAACAAGGCAATTTACATGAGTGTCGCTTGATCGGTTCTTTAGAAATCTTAGTAATTTTAAGTTATTCCTGATCAATATACCTAAACTGTTATGGTACTGTATATTAGCATCTTATTTGCGACGTCGTAAATTATACATTATATCATCATGACTCATGTTTCATTATTGATAGATTTTATTTTCATTGTACATACATTTCTCTCAACGTTTTACGCTTCAAAGGGAAGAAGTGTAATGTTGAATAAACTTGGCATATTTGTTTTTTATTTACTCATCTGTTTATTTCGACTATTGCTTATTTTACAGTATATTTATAAGGTAAAAACGTTTATAATTCTTTACTAGTTAATAAATTTAAAATTAATACAAGAAAAAATAAACATTAAAAATAAAATTTATTTAAAAACAAAAAAACAGGAAATCAATTTTTTTTTCTATCATGTTTTTTAATAAAAAACATGTTTTTTTTTAATAAAAAACGGTCGTTTTTTATTCACTTACATCTCTACTCTGAACCCTTTCATTCATTTCATAGTAATTTTTTTTTTTTTAATTTGCCTCCTTCTTCGTCTTAAACCTAATTTTATTGACTCCTGTTCCACCTCAACAAATTTTTCGATGCCCAAATCCATCCACCATAAAAATAGCTTTCGCGGCTGCCGCACCATGGTTGTGCTGACATCCGATGCCCCAAATGATGATCAATAATTTTGTGTATAATAACTCGATCTATGACTGTTCTTTCCGTTTGTCTGTTAAACTGACTGTTGTGTTTGTCTATTAAACTCTGACTGTTGTTTGTGTTTGTCTGTTAAACTAAGGAATGTGAAATCCAAATAGGAATAAAGTAAACTTTGATGGAAATCAGAGTCCGAAAACGCGGAATTGGCAAAATTGGTGAACCCGAATTGGAATCGAGATTAAAATTCTGCTGGAATCTGTACATTTTTCATGAGAGAGAGAGAGAGAGAGATTCTTATTGCTCAAATAATTTACTCCTATTTTTCAAATTATTTAGACTCCTATTCCTCAAATTATCTAGAGACTCCTGTTCCTCAAATTATTTAGACTCCTATTTTTCGAATTATTTAAGAGACTCCTATTTCTCAAACTACACCACCCTTATTCCTCAAATTATTTAGTCTCCTATTGCGCAAACTAGATAAGACTCTTTCTTCTTTTCCTCAAATTATTAAGACTCTTATTTTCCAAATTATTTAGACACCTGATTCTCAAATTATTTACACTCCTTTCCGTCAAAATATTTAGGAATTCTCTTATTCTCAATACTAGATACTCCTATTCCTCAAATTATTTAGACTCCTATTCCTCATATTATTTAGAGTCCTATTCTTCAAATTATTTGGACTCCTATTGTCCTATTCCTCAAATTATTTAGTGTTCTATTCCTCAAATCATTTAGAGACTCCTATTCTCAAATTATTAGTTTCCCGCTTGGAAACGTTTTCGTTTTAAGGTCACCCTTCTTATGACCATTTACTATGTCTTCGAATTCATTTTAGGAAAATAAGAATTATAAAGTTATACATACCTTTTAAAAGATTTACACAGCTAATAACGAAATCGTTGCAGTTTTTTTTTAGGGTCTAAGTTGGGGGAAGGGGGCCAATTTCGAAATTTTTCCATACCAAAAATTTATAATCTTTAAATTTTTGCCGAAATATTTGAATTCAATAAAAAGATAGAACGCCTCGTGGCGCAGGAGGTTGACTCGCCGACTCTCATACGAGAGGACGCCAGTTCAACTCTCCGCGTAGCAGGTGAGTTTTATTACCTGGAGGGCGAGAATTATAAACTCCGACTGGCGAAACACGTTGGTGGCGCTGGTTTGGGATAGCCGCCCTTTAAGGGGGATAAAGCACGTTAAAAGGCGTTTTTGTTTTTTAAACAAATTTCAAATATTTTTCATAAAACTTTCATGGAAATAATTTGTTTCGGAAGTAAATTCAATTGCTAATTCAGAAAAATATTTTCAAATATTTGAAAAATTGGAAACTGTGTCAGCACAAATCCACGGACTCTTCTTTAATTAAATTTCCTATATATGTTTAACTATATTTGAATAATACACTGGAGAAATTTTATTAAAATCGTTATTGCATTTATTTTTTTTATTATCGAAAAATGAGTATTATTGGTTGAAAAAGTCTTCAAACAATAACTGTATCTCAACACTCATTTAGTTTGATCGAACAATAACAGCAGTGGGATGTTTAGGAGTATTATTGCTTTAAGTTCAGACAAAAAATATCTAGAACCGAGAATTCGTTTCGCTCACCACCACAGTTTTTTTAGTAACACTTTCGTTTATCATTTATTAGTAATTGCAAAGTAAACTTGAGGTATTTTTGAAGTTAAAAGATATTTAGTTTGTGGATGTAAGGGATTAAATTAAAATTTAACTGAGTCAGCATATCTTCATTCATGTATTTATTTATATTTTATTTACTTTGGTGGAATAAATTTAATTTAATTTTAATAATACAAGTTATGAATGTAAAAGTTGCAACCATTTAGAACAAACATTTTTTAAGTCTATTTCTGGTCTAATTCTTTAATTTCAAAGTTATATTTTATGATGTTTTTGCAGGGCTTTTTCTCTTTTCATTCAGAACGATGAAAGCACAAATATTCAGTCCAAAGTATCTCGCATATACTGTAGAGAATACTTACATTATCGTCTCTCAGGCTCCTTTAGGCCTACGATACAGTGGCATGATATTGACCAATTTCATTTTATTTATATAAAACTTTTTTACCTCTAAATCCATAATTAGGATTTTCACAAACTGCTTCTGTTAGAGTAGCACCACGGATCTTGTCTAACAGGATGTCATCCAAACTAGTGATTTTTCTTCCCAAACCTACATAGTAATGAAAATTTGATACTTTTTTCAGATTCAATTGAGAATGTATTAAAACATCTGAAAGTGAATTTAAAAAAAATCGACGAAAAGGAAGTTCCTCTAAACACGCATCCACTATAATAATTTTTTCCTTATATCTATTTTCCTCTTATTAACCTCCAACTCTAAGGAATCTTTTGCGTTTCTCTAAATTTTCTAGATGTTCAAGGTTTCTTTAAACCATAAATTAGAGCCCTTCTGTAATCCAAATATTATGTTTAAAAATAAATGTTTCGGACCCTCTCCTACTTATACAATCCAAGTATCAATTGATTTGCCCTTAGTCCATATAAGAAGCACGCTGCTATTGTGCCCTGTTCCTTTCTTCAATTGTTGCTTGCCACACAGACCCATGCTTACTAAGCAGATAGAGTTTCTATTATCGTAAGTTTCCTTTCTGAATTTCATACACTCATAGTCACACTCGCAGAACATTTAAATAATTTGATATATTTCGATGCTTAGCAATGTGTGATTTTTAAGTTTCCTTTTCGTTTGCACTCATAGTCCACACTCAGACATTTAAATAATTTATATTTTGATATAAGCATGTGTTTTATTAAATCTCCTTTCTGATTACACCTCATAAGTCACACTCCAACATTTTAAAAATTTTATATTTTGTGAGAAGCATGTGTACTCTAAAGCTTACTTTTGATTCTACCATCATAGTCGCACTCAAAACATTTAAATTTAATTTTACATTATATGCCAAGCATGTTAGTTTTTAAGCTTATGTTTAAGCGTACAACTCATACTTCACACTCAACATTTAAATAAGTTTATATTTTTATGTCCAAAGCATGTGTTGTCTATTAAAGTGTCCTTTATAATTACACTCATTTAGTTGCACTCAGAACATTTATAATTAATTTTACATCTTGGATCAATATTTTATAGTGCAATTTTTTTTTTCTTTTAAAAAGGATTTTTGGTCCCCCTTTTTTTTTCTTTGAAAATCTGACCATTTAGCCCTATCATGAGGTTTAACTAATTTAATTTGATGCGACAGGCATACTGTCTTTTAAGTTTGCCCTTCTAATTTCTACACTCATGGGCTCACACTCAGAACAATTTAAATTAATCTTACATTTGATGCAAATGCATGTGTTTTTTTAATTCCCTCCAACCCTTCCGTGATTACACTCATATGTAGCACTCAGGAACATTTAGAATAATTTCAATATTCTGGTACTGAACAGATGAGGCTCTTAAATTCGATTTACGCGATGCTTTCTAATTACAAAAGGCACATTTTAGACATGTCTATTGTCAAATTCAAATGACCTTTCAACTCTTCATTACTTTAAAAACTTAAAATTACCAATATGCAGCAGACTCGTTATCACGTTTATTTTGTTTGCTAATCCTTTATCACATCATTATTGAAGTTTTGAGGAACCTTTTGAAAAGTCCTTCTTCACTTTGGAACCTTTTTCTCCTTGACCAGCGACGAAAATGGGGACAATAATGGTAACAAAAATAAAAATAAAAAATAAATATTAAAATTAAAATAAATATATATATAGCATATAAATATATATATAATATATATACTAAATCGATATAATATAATATATATATATATATACTAATATATATACTTATAATATATATATAATTATATACATATATATATGATAATATATATATATATTATATAATAATAGTCATGGGTGGTTAAAGGCAGGATTCTTTAGGGGTGCAAAGTTTATAGTAATACTTATTATATAATACTAGATATATATAACTACTTAATATATATGTAGTACATTATATAGTACGAAACTATATACTGATGATAATACATCATTATAAACATACTATATACTTATTAATATAATAATATTATAGCAAGGTTATCAGCCGCCAATGTTATCGACATACTGCAGCCAAGTACGAGGGGGAAAAACAAATACTGTCTAAAAGAAGATAGCTGTATAAAAAGCACCACAGCTATTGACTTCCAAGCCAATTATCTGAACCAAACGTCGTCCAGGAACAAGCACATAAAAACCTATTAAAAAAAGTATGTCATAATACGTTAATAAATGTGAGAATACTCCCTTCAGTATCTAATCAATGAGTCGTACTCTTCTTTTCATTTCTGCTACGTAAAATTAAACCCTTAAGAGAAGCCGTCGTCTGGCAAACATAAAAGGTTCAGTTTTGTATGCAGGATTTCATTTAGAGGGGGCAAGTGCCCAACCCGCATCCCCCTGCCTAAACCTACTCCCCATACTTATCACTATATACTATTATATATTATACTATATATTCATATTCATATATTCACATATTCATAATGATCGCCATACATATGATTATCAAATTATTAGTATATATATTACTATATATATATATCATAATATATATATATTAATAAGACATTAAGAATACAGACAGTAAGAATGCCACCATCTGGGAGGCCTGTCCGGAGACGTCCCATGATCAATCCCGACTAATCAAACATGCTCAGCCAAATCCACAAGAATGCGCACCCTAGCTGTCAAATACTTGTGTAACCTAAAAAATCCACCAACCAAGATCTTAGCGATATGGTTACGTCAAACAACTAATATCATAAATCATACCTACTATTATATATATTATATATATACTTATATATATAAACTACTCATACGATCATCCCTGTATACAATTTCCATCTCACACTACTTCGATAATCCTAAAACCGAATAAACGACTCTACATGACCCAGTCCTCACTACCTAGTTCACAATACGAATATAAAATTATATATATATATTTATATTATTATATATATAACTATATAATATATATAAATAGAATTCCCAAACCATCCACATGAATTAGATAACCTTAAGTATCGGGTCACACATGCCAGTCTGAACATAATGAATACTGTAAACTAAAAACCCGCCCAATTTGGCTTCGCCTCCTAACACCTACTGTTATGTTTACCCAACCTATCCATCTATACACTAGTATCCCCATACCACTCTTTCAACCGTTGACTTAATTACATGTTGCAATCCGAGCACTTACCAAGACTCAACAGACCTCCCTGTGCAGACACATTTCCAAAATTTAAACCAACGCCTCATTACTCTGAATTGCACTGCGTTTTCTTCTTAATTTTCTTATATTATGCGATTAATCCACTGCCCTCACATGCTTCTACTATGACCACTATAAATTGATTCAGGCCTCCTGTACTTATCGAATAGGATGTAAAATCATTTTGATTCCTAGACCTGGCTTAATATCTTGATCACTGGCTCCCTCACCCCCTTTCTGAGAATCATCGCCCTTTCTTACGAGACAAACCATTGTCCTAACCTCCTTCAGGGTACTCCCTCCTCAACATAGCGTCCTCTTTCATCCCCTCTCAATAAACCCAGTCCAAAATCTCATACCTTGCACGCGTTTGCATCGCCTACAGACGCGCACACTCTGCCGCAGTTCTACGGACACCAACACACGTCTCCTGATTTCCAAGTCCCAGTCTTATTCTTCATAAAAAATAAGGCGATACTCCTCCGAATCGACCTTATCGCTGCACAATACCCCCTAAGATATGGAATCTAGTCGTTCAAATATACTCGCACCCTCATCGATACGCCCCGTCTCGCGCCGACATCAACTATCTTACGACACGCATTACGTATATAAACTCCTTGCGCCTCCTTGTAAAACACACATGGCCTGAATATCCATTGATTATCGTACTACCAGTCATCGCGTTCGGCCTTGAATTACGCTTTATTGCTCTAGCTCGTCACCAATACAACAGTCTTAGCTTACCTTTTCATAATTAACCGACCTGCCTCCATACCTCACACACGATCCCACGGTCATTATGTCAATCACACCTAAATCTTTTCTTGTCCACACAGACCTCAACAGCCCAAAATCCCACATCTCAATATCTTAGTAAACTTAGTTCTTGTTTAAGCAACCATACGTTTTCGAACGAGAACCTTACCATACTTTTTACCTATTAAACATCACTTTCCCACTTATGACCCCACCAAAGAGAGCTTTACTCAAGATCACCTATTTTGACATTTACTTTACATCCCTCTAACTCATTCCTACTGGTGGCCACAATCTGATCGTATCATCCCTTGCAATAATCCTACGTGTTAAGAAACTGCATTTAATCCCCGCCTTAAATCATTATAATATTATGAGGAACAATTATATAATATATAATACTATATATATATCTATATATATAAATCTATATACTACTATATCGATATATCATATTATATATATATAGTATATACTAATACTATATACTATAAGATGTATAAGAAAGAACATATAATGAGTAGGTAAAGAATTAACTGCCTTCGTCTAGGGGAATTGAACCACCGCATTGTTGCGGACGGAGGCAATAGTGTCCGGTCTATATGATTTGTGCTCTCCTCCTCCAAACCAAAGAAGTTGGATCAACTTTGTTTGTATCTTTCCCCTTCAAGAACAATTATAAAGCAACCGAACGTTCCCGTCAAGGCGACATCACCAGGCTGGACACCTGGTGATCAAAATTTTTGTTACTATGTTTAAAATGTAAATAATTGAAGAATAAAAGCAAATATGTGTGTGTGTGTTTTAAAGAAAGAACATATAATGAGAAGGTATAAGAAATTAACTGCCTTTCTTGGGCCACTGTGAACCACCGCACGAATGTGCGCGTAGAGGAACAATATGCCCCGGTGCCTTTATGATTGAGCGCATCCTTCCAACCAAAAAAAGTTGATTCAAAGCAGAACAATTATTAAAGTCAACCGAGTTCCCGTCAACGGCGAACTCACCACGATCCGTCCAGCTTGTTTCGTATCTCTCTTTCTTTACTATTTTATTTAAAAGTTTAATATTTGATAACTAATCGCATATTATATAACGAATGTTATAAGACCTAGAACCATAATGAGTCAAGGTAAGAATAACTGCCTCTCTGATGTTTTTAGTAAATTACTTTAACATCAATTAAGTTTTTAACGTATTTTCAGCTTATTTGCAGACAAGTAATTAAATGTGTGTTACGAATTGTTTAAACAAGCAATGTTCTCCGTGTGACTTTACTTTGAGAATTTTATAGATTATGATTAGTCGTGTCTCTTGAAAGATTACGCTTTTATTTACTCATCCTTTCACCAAATCATAATATGATTGTTAGTTGGTTACCAAGATTTTCCAAGATAGATCATATGTTGAATAAAAACGCGGGTCTATTAGTAACGTAATAAAAGAATTCAACTGTCTAAGGCGAATACATTCTACGCTTATTTCTACCTAAGAATCGTGTTCCAAGCCATTCACAAGATTCCTTAATGACATCTCTTCAAAAGGTTCAGTATGAAATGTTTTCTTCTCAGATCGTAAATTAAAATTATTTCAACGACATTTGAAAAAATTTCGGCTAAATCTTAAAATTTAAGTTCATTTAACTATATAAGGGATATTTGCCTAACATTTGAAATATTTAATGGAAGAGCTGTATTATATATAACAATTGAAATGCCGATAATCAAACAAAGCACGAGAAATCAGCCGAGATTTAAATGAATAGTTATTAATTAGCGAGAGTTCTAAGAAAAGTTAGAACCTGTCTCTTTCTTCGTTTAAATGAAATTTTCAAGATTTTTTTATTATGGATATAAACCACCGCATCGTTTACGCGTTTATACCAAGCGGACAATATGCTCCATGAGGTTTAATATAAAATTTTAACTTACTTTTTACAATGGAACCTTTTTCATGACCAAAAGTCCCAATTCATAGATCCCATTTATGAATATTAATAAGAGTACGAGGCATTTTGGAATTTAACTAATTTGAAAAATATCTCAAATTAAGATTATACAAAGTAACAACCGTGTGATCCTCACATCAAGCGACATAATTGTTCATTCAAGCGAGGCTTTTCTCAAGCAAACTATAATTGTCATGAAATGCCAAATTTTCAAAAAAGCAGAAGAAAACTGTGAAGAATCATCATTAGTTTTAGGATGTCTTAGAACTGACTAGTCCTTCTTGTTTATGAAATTTTCGATATTATATGTTTTAGATGTTAGTAATAATTGCGATACTATACCAAATATTCATTAGATTGTAATTCTATGAAAAACTGTTTAGATAAATAAATTTAACTTCTAATAAATTTTATACCTTTTATGTGCTTTTAAAAAAAGCTTTGAAAAACAAATAAATACCAAATATTATGATGAAAGAGGTCTATACGAAAAAGGACAATTTATTTATCTCCCCTTGGGAACTTTCAAATTTGAAATATTTCTCGTGAAAGTACTCTTGAACTTACAAAACTTCGACAAGTGACGGCATTTTTTAACGATTTCAGGCATTTGAAAAAAAAAAAAATTATCTATGGCTTTAATTGTGTTTATTCAAATGCAATTTTAAAAAAAATCAGAAAAGGAAAATTATTAATTTTTTTACTGCCTATAAATTTAAGAACTGATCACATCACAATATTTGTCTGTTTTACTATTTTATATACCAAATATTTTCATTAGTATCCCTTCCTAGACCGCACAAACCTACTATTTTATATAGAGAAAAAAATTTAACTTCTACAAATTACGTTTCACTTTTTAAAAAGTTCATATCCCGAGAAGTATCTCCTTTTTACATTACAAATTTAGACTCTTAAAAGTACGATTTGTCCTAAATGTCGAACACATTGTATGAAAGATATTCAGCTAAAAGTAATGCCAAAATCGATTGTCCAGGCCTTTGAAATCGGCGTTCACTGTATTCTTTCGTATCAGTGAAATTGAACAACAATTTATATAAAATTTTTAGATTTTTTAAACATCTTATATAATTTCGATTATTATGAAATATAAAATATAATTATAATAATATATATATATTATATATATAATAGTAGTTATTTACGCTAACAATTGTCAAAAAACTAAAAAATAAAAAGAGAATTTTATGATAATTTAAATTAGTTTATCAAACTTTTATATCTAGTGTCAATTATTGCATCAAAATAAGTTCTATCTTTTTTATATTATAATGTATAAAATTACGATATATTTTTATATTTAAATTATATATATAATAACCAAATAAGTTATCGATGTAATATAGTTGAGGTTTGAAACTAAATATACCGTAGTATATTTAATAAAAAATTTAACTTTTCTAAAAAATATCAGTACTTTATTTTATTAAATATTTCATAAGAATCAATATTTTAATTAGTATATTATATTTAATCACTTAATATTTTAATATATATTTACCTTATATATATATATAATCAACATTTAATAAATATTATGGTAAATCTATATAAATTAGTAATATGATTTAATGATAATGTTTTCCTCATTTTTAAGCTCTCTGATAAATTAATTAATGATTATTATCATTATATAGTAAATGCAATAATTCAAAAAAAGCGGAAAATATATAATTTTCGTAATTTGATTTGGGAGTACAGCTCTTACTAATAGCCGTGATACTTAAAGCTTAAGTAAATATGACGGTTTTCTTTAATGAAGAAATTCATTCAAAAACCACATGAATTTTCACTAGTATTCATTAACGTGTTGTAAAAAAAAATTACATTAAATTCCACACCCAAAGTTAACAAAGTGGAAAACTCCTTATGTTATAAATATTAAAATCATATCTACTTCTATATATGAAAAAAGCAATACATAACAAAATAAAGAAAACTTTTAAGATAAATTCATTCATTTTCTTTCTTTCTTTCCTCACCACTTTACATACTTTTGCCCAAGAGTGTTGGTTCTTAACATTACCGTTTTTGTATAATGAAGATGTCTCTGTAACCTAGCAGAGTTTTCGGAAAAGTAATTATGCAGTAGCTATACCAATATTTACGAATTACTATTGCTGAAACCGAAAAACCTCGTTTTAACAGAAAAAAGTAATAGACACAAGCCTTCTCTACAAAATTACCCCTCCCTCATACTATTTTCACCATTACAAATTTATAACTATCTCTAAAATTTACGTTTTTCACTATAGATTTCATACATTTATGAAGTTAAGTCCGTACACAGGACATATAATCATCTAAAAAATTGCCGAGCACCTGTTTTTTTTTTTGAATAAAAAATAAATGGTGTTTCATGTAAATACAATTATCAAAGCAGAAATAAAAGAGATTTGCATTAATGTTATAGGTGTTCTAAATTGACGTTTTTTAATAAATTCGAATATTGTTATGTACATCATTATGGACCAAATAATCTTCCCGCAGTTAACGTGTGGAAACCCTGTCGGTTAAATAAAAAAATTTAACTTCTAAAATTACGCTTTCTCTGAAATAAATATTCACATTACAAACTTAGAACTCCCTTCTACATTATACGATGTTACCTATAACTTCACTTACTAGACATTATGAGAATTATTTTCTATGTAATTCCTCTCTTAAAAATATTGAGTTTCTACAACGGTTAATTCCTCATTATAAGTTAAATGTAAATACATGTCTCAATACACATTGCAATTTAAATATTTTCAGTAACTGCCTCCCATATCAAATATTGTACCTTGCTAGTGTCTTAAGATTACGTTTTTAATGAAATTTCAATATTTGCTTTGTATATTATCCAATAGTCGATAGTTGTTGACAATACCCTAGTCCTCTTAATCAATAAACTATCTTATAACTTTCCCGCTGTCAATCTTATTTTCACTCATTACAAAATTTCGAACCTTAAAAAGTACGATTTCCAAATTTTCAAACCACTTTTCGTAAGTCTAAATACTCAGCGGCAAATCTGTAAATATTGAGTTTCTTATTATCGTGGTACAAAACAAATGTGTGTCATGAAAATATAGATTAGATATGTGAAAAGTGACGATAGAAATTTATAATTTTGATAAGTGTTCTAGAATTGACCCTCAGATTTTAATTGTCACACATTTTCATATACTTCTTGCTTTATATACCAAATATGGGTCTCATCGTTTTGACCAATAAAACCCCGTGTTAAAGAGAAAATAAAATTTAATTCGCTAGTATCCACATAAACATATGCTTAAATTTTCAACATTACAAATTTAGAACTCTTTAAAATTACACATTTTCCTAAATTCAACATTTCTAACGATTTAAAAATTCTAAAATTGAGTTTTTAACGGATATTCAAGCATCTTGAAAAATAATGATCCGATCTTCATTGAAAATCGCAATTTTTATAAAAACAAAAGCTACAGCAGAAAACGAATCTTTATAATTAGTTTTATTCATCCTTAAAAGAATTGAAGTTTTATTAATAGACCAATCTTCCAACTATTTGATTCAATCAAATTACCAAAATATCTCCACTTTAGTTTTGCTCGAAAACCATGTTTTTTTATATAAAAATTGTATTTACTTCCTACCAAAAATATACATGCCTTCAATTCTATAATTATACTTTTTTCATCTACAATTATCACACTTTCATAGAACTCTAAAGAGTTACGATTTTTTCCCCCTCTTGTTCTCTACACTATTCAACACATAGTATTTTAGGTAAATCTTAAAATCGAGCTTTTAACGGGTTTTATCAGCATTTGAAAAAATAATGCTTTTCATTGAAGTGCAATTTCAAAAGCAGAAAAGGAGAATTTATAAGTTTTAGGGGTACTTAAAGTGACCCGTTTTTTAATTGAATTTCAATATTTGTTAATATACCAAATAATTTCATTAGTTGTGAAAAAATGTCAGTTTTACATAAAAAACAATTTAACTTCTAAAATTACGCCTTTTTCTTTAAATTTTCACATTACAAATTTAGAATAAACTCTAAAATGTTAAATAAAATTTGAAATTCGAATATTTGAAATTATTCTGGTCAGTCTTAAAATGATTTTTACGTGGATTCTCAGCATGGTGGATAAAGGATTTAATGTGTCTTCATTGAAATGCATTTTCAAAAACAGAAAAGAGATTTATTCAAATCTGTTTAGCGTTCCTACAAAACGCACGAAAACAACCTCCATTCAATATTTGTTTTGTACTATACCCAAAATTCATTACGTTGTGATAAACCTGTTCTTCAATAAAAAAATTTTTAAACTTCCTAAACAATCTGATCGCCTTTTGCCTTACCATTTTTCCAATTAAACCAAGATATTCTTTCTCTAGAACCTTTCTCTATCATATTACATTAAGTACCCTACAACTTTATCCCCAAATAAGTATTCAAACACTCCCACAAGAGATTTATTGGCATTAAATCTTATTTGAGGTCTTGATATTCAAACAATTAACTTAGTGATATTTATCCTCTATACAGGGCTATTTCGATAAAAATTATCCCAACCATTAGTTTCCACTCTAGAAAGCAATCTATCCAATATAAACGCAAGAAAAGGCGAATAACACATCATTAATAGTTTTAGGCGTATGTCTTAAATTTACGTTTTATTCTAAAGAAGATCTTCAAACATTTGTTATCTCCTCTATGTTAAATTTATAATCAAAGAGTATCCCTTCGAATCATCATTTGTCCAAAGAAACATTCCAGTTCGCTCTTTTAATAAAAAATTCATTACCAACGAATGTTTAATTAACTTCTTAGACAAATACCGCGCTCTAATCTTCTTAAATTTCTAAGACAGCAATAATTTCTTCGAAAACACACAGCTCTTATAAAGTCACGATTTTCCTTAATTTTCAACTAGTTTGAAATTATTTGGTAAATCTTAAAAATTAGTGTTTTTAAACTATTTTCAGCATTTGGTAAAATAGAAATAATGTTTTCATGAAATGCAATTTCAAAAAGCAGAAAAGAAGTAATTTATTAATTGTTTTAGATTCTTAAATTGATATTTTTAATGTAAATTTTCAATTATTGTTTTATATTACCAAAATTCATAGTTTTTTAAATACCTATTTAATAAAAATATTTTTTTAACTTCAAAAAATAACGCTTTTCTTAAATTTTCACATTACAAATTTTAGAACTTCTTAAAAGTACGATTTCCTAAATCTCAACTTTGAAATTATTTGGAAATGCTTAAAATTGAGGTTCATTCTTAAGCCCGTATTTTCAGCATTTTGAAAAAAATAATGTTTTCATTGAAATGCAATTTCAAAAGCAGCTGAAAAGCGAATTTATTAAGAGTTTATGTTGTCTTAATTATAGTTTTTTAATGAAATTTCAAAAAATTATTTATTTCTTTTTTTATATACCAAATATTTCATTAGTTGTAAAACCTTGTTAATAAAAATTTTAATCTAAAAATTACGCTTTTTCTTTAATATTTTCATCATTAAAAAATATCCTAGAACTCTTACTTCATTATCTGAGGATTTCCTAAAATTTTCAACATTTGAAATTATCTTTTATAATCCTTAAAAATGAGTTTTTTTAACACGTCCGATTTTCCCCTCATCTTGAAGTGATATTGTTAATGTGTTACTCTTGAAATGATATTTTTAATGTGTGAAGATTTCTTCATTCTCCTTCAATTGTAGTGTTTTTTATAATCAACACTTGTTGCCATGCCTAAATTATCGATGTACTTTAAATGCAAATCATTGCTCTCAACAAAATATAACAGCTTCACATCTTTGAGTAGTGAATACCCAAACTATTTCACTCTAGTTTGTTGAAAACCTGGTTTAATAAAAAATTTTTTAACTCTAAAATTATGATTTTTTCTTAAATTTGTCACATTACAAATTTATAGAACTCTTAAAAAGTACACTTTTTCCTAAATTTCAAACATTTGATAAATAGGTCTAACATTACATAATCTGAGCAACGCATTATATCTTTACTCTTAATTCACCACGTATAATTCTTTCAGACATTTTGCCCACATACCATTTACAAATAACACCGTCTGCACCTGCGCAAAGCCCAATTTTCAACACAAAACACGCGAATATCATAAACAAACTCTCTTCAAGTAAATTCAGTTCCACACTTAGAAAAGTGCGCCATATACTTACTGAAATTTGCAACGCTATTTTTAATAAATTTCGAAGTATTTGTTTTTCTTATACCAAATATTTCAATTATTTGGGCATAAGAGACTGTTTCCGAATAAAAAAATTTTTACACTTCTAACTGCTGTACCCATCTTAATGTTGACATTACAAAATTTAGAACTCAAAATTACGATTTTTCCGTAAATTTCAAACATTCTGATTATGTGGCTAAAACACTCCTCTAAATACATCTCCGATTTACAAGAGTATTTTCACAGCATTTCTGAGCGCATATAAAATATATGTTCCTATGACCACTTTCCTTACTTTGTGCCATCTGAAATGCATCTCTATCCTAACACAAAAGCAGAATAATCCTTTGGCGAATTACACTTACATCAATCTATCCATTTAGGTCTCATTAGTACAATCTCAAAAACTTGGTTACTTTATATCAAAATAGAGACAAAATCACATCCCAATTGAGTGTTTTCTTATACGCAAATATTTTCATTAGTTGTGAAAAATACAAAAATCTATATTAATATATCAATAAAAAACTCTATCAAACTTCATTCAACTGATTACGCTTTTGCTTCAAAGTACTTTCATTACTTTCAGTTATATAGGCCAACGTCTTAAAAGCTACGATTTATTTTGACCCTAAATTTTATCACTAATATCCGTACATTATTTCACATCGTCATACTACTTATTGATAAAATCCACAGTATACGCTAAACCTTCCACACACCAGTTATACACTAAACACCTGCCCACTAACCGCTGTCCCTATCTAACTCTATCATACCCCTGTTGCAAATGCATAATAACTCTAAATATACTATTCTTCTTCCTCCTCATATTCTGCATACTACATTGTGTTCACAATGTAAGATTTGACACAACATAATCCGTTCTACCTTCTCTAAACGTCACTTTGTTCTTCAACCAATACAGAGACTCGTTCCATACTTTCGCGCACTCATATCAACCAAGAATCACCAGAGCAAAAAGCGAAACCTACCCTACAACACATCAGTAAAACTATTCTCATTAGTAATTGCGTTACAGTTCCCCTTTTCTCCTATACCGGTTTATTATGAGTCTAGTAAGCGATGTACCTGCTCGCACGCCTTAATCCTCTTGGATACATGATATATCCCTTCCAAATCATATATCTGCCTATCATATCAATACACCATTCTCGAGCTACCTTAACTGAGTGTCATATCTATTCAGCTCTAGTAATTTCATCCTATACCTGCAGATTTACATTCTTCAAACTTTTCATCTACCCATTACCTCCTCCTTACTAATAACCTCATTCCCCAAATACCGTATTCCTTCTTGCACCATCAAATCCCACACACATGTAGCTATCGACCATCTTCAAAACTCACTTTGTTAAAATTATAGATGCAGACTTCTACGAAGTCTTCCCACTATTAACCTCTCACACTCATTACATATATAAGCAAAAGCACCATCCCATTCATTATTCTATGCAAGATTATACCCCTTATTTATTTTCTTTAATCCACTTCGCGCTCCTTCCCAGACAAATATCTTCCTACTTCCCTGTAAGTCCCCAGTTCATCCTCCTTTATACCAACTCTGCTCATTAATATAACCACCTATGTTTTATCATTTTCGCTAACATAAACAACTTTAGCGAATTATCTTATTTCCTGTGTTATATCAACCTTTTCTTTAGAGTCTTTTACTACTTTGGTAAGTACATTCTAACCACGCTTCTTTGTACCTTATATAAACTCTCTTTCTACCTTGTGTCATAGACTATCCTTCTACCTTATACATTGCTCTCTTTCTACCGTGTCTACACACTTAGATCTCTCCTTATAAGCACCATACTTAAACAAGTTGCTTCTTACATTTCCCCCAGATCTTGTTCCTACTATCCATTAGTCACTGTCACCGATCTACAATCGAGCTCATAATACTATATGCAAATTCATCTAATATCTATCTAACTAATTATCTCTTTACCTATTTTACAAGATTTTTATAATAATTTTTCAACCTTTCTCTCTCCTTCACAAGCCCCCACCCAACTTAATTACATGAGAGACGAAACATAATGATGCTAATCCCATACCATAAACCCGCTACTCATTATACATTTAACTAGAACAAATTACTTCAACATTTCACATTTCTACAAATTTCTTAGACGTGGATTTCGACCAATGAAATAAAAGGAACGATTACAACCTACTACCCAAACTCAGTCTATAACTTATGATAAATACTAACTATCTAAACTAATTTTATAAAAATAACACCACCAAATAAGTAATGAGTAAATCTAAATAAAAAAATTTAATAATAATAATAATTAAATACATTATATATAATTAATTATAAAAAGTATTACAGCTGCTTAATTTTCACAAATGATATAAAACATTGTACCACTAAATTCCCACCTATATGAAATATTAACTATGTAAACTCTTATCTATTATAGTATCTATTTATGTATATATCTGACAAAAAAAATTATTTCAAAACAACTTATGAAAAATAATAACTTATAGGAATACATACAGTATATATGGTAGAATAATTCTGTTTTATTTTCACATTAATATTCGACACTATTTACATAAAACGGTTAATTATTTATATATAAATAAGCTAATATATGAATATCAATTTAAGACCACCAACCATACCTCGTTGGCTGTATATTACCAAATGTAGCAAATGAAAACACAGCGAACAATAATTATCAAGATAAAGACGAAAGCCAACATTGCAGCACCAAGAAAAAAAACTTGAGAAAATCACACACACTTTAAAGAAGCGAGCAAATCACAATCGGATTATGCAAAGCGGTAAGATGGTAGGTGTCACTGTTAATCTGAAGCAGGCAAGCAAAGCGACTTTGTTTCTATATATTAGGGTGTGGATATAAAAGACCGTTTATATCAAATTATCATGTTTTCTTCCAATAAATATAAACATGTTTCTTTCATGTTTTTTATTCTTTATCGTTTTTCCATATATTTTTCATTTAATGTATTTTAAAAAATATAGAGGCCTAGAGATATGATATTTCACTTGAGTATTTTCATTTTTCAAAATATGATAAAGTATGTGTAACAGTTACGTAGTAATAATACATAATTCCAATTAATTGAATTTATAAAAAAAAATAGCAGAAACTTCACTACCTTATCTCATATATCGTACTTATTTTCTATATCTTTGTATATACCTATATATTCAACGTAGATTTGTATGACCTGCAGTATATCTTTTATATCTTTAAACTCATTTTAAAATATTATAATTTTACATGTATTTTATTATTGGTAATCAATTATACTATTAAAAGCAGTAGATAGTGTATATAAACATTAAATTGATAACAATATGATAATATTGATAGTAGAATCGCTGATAATACTTATAAGGACATAAGGGAAGCTAATAATGTAATCAATAAAAACATTGAAATAAATGGAAATCTTAAAATTGAATAGCTCTAGATTGTAAATTGGAATGACAGACTGATTTGAGTGAAATAGAAACTAATATAAAATAGATGCCATGGTGAGAATATCAATTCAACATCTAATCACACCACTACACACGACGACCGCCAGTCACTAACATATGAGAATTTAATTAAAACTGAAGCTTACTGTTCTGAACTAGCTGCGATGCCCTCATTATCGCTAGACATTATCAGCGAGTTTGTTTTATTATCAGCACACAATTATATTTTGATTATGACTATTAAGAGTCTTGATATCTTCTACAGAGTCATAACGCAAAAAAGTATACTGTGTGAGAATGTTAACATTTTATGGGAGAAAGGAGCATGATTATTAATGACACAAAAGCTAGTCTCTCTAACTTAGCAAATATAACTGAGCTTCTCTCTCAGTCAGCTATGACAATATTTTCAAGAATATTTCCATTTACTACAGAGTTTACATAATTATATAGAGAAGCACTAATTCACAACAAAGTTTTTAGCCGTCTAACACCATATCTATAAATTCTACGTCAATTTACATTGCATATGCGACCTAATCTTACTCTATACTAGTTATATTCCTTAAAAAGGTTAACATACACTGTACTTTTGACAAACATTATATATCTATATAAATTCTAAATAAAATAATTATGATTATAAAATGTTACTTATAAGCATTTATAACAGCGAGCATTTAAGTAAAAGAAAACGCATAATGTAACCAAGCACGTGTTTACACTCAGAACAACAGATACCAGATATACAAAAATCAGAAGTAGTTAATAAAGAGACAAAACTTATGAGTGAATAAGAACCATATAGAGATAGTACTTAAATTTGAAACACAACAGGACTTCTCTTAAAGGGGCTTCACACTCTGTATAGGAAAATCTTAGCAACCAATAAATATCTTCCTATATAGTAAGCATATAAGTACCTCTAAAACGTCATAATAATAATAACATGTTATGTTTCGAAACAGAGCGCTAAATTTATTTTCCAACATAACATTAAATTAGTAACATAATACGATAAATATCTTAAAAAACAAATTTCTTTTACTGTTTTCAGTCTTGTCGTAACTTTCGATGTATAAATAAATCCGTTGTTTCGGAAAAATAATCCACGGTTCTCTGCTTATTCCACACATCTTCAGTCCACGGAGTAGGTCGCATAAACTGATGGACCAGACTTACTTCCCTCTAGAAGTATTCTGCTCGTCATATCCGCGACGGGCTGTTAACCGAAAGCTTTCGGAAAAACAAGTAGATCAATGTATGTCTAAACTATTAAGTATACAATATTCTATACTTTCAAAGCATATATATATGACGCGAATGCTCAGGGATAAAATATATGCGACTATAAAATTGATGGCAACTAATACGTATATATATATATATTTATATATATCGGTATGATATATCAATTTCTCATAGAGACATTTTGAAAATATATTAAAATTGAATGTATAAGCATACAACAGCACAATACATATTACTAAACCATAGATAAAATATATAAATAATTATTTATAATATATGTAAAACAACGTAAATCAAAGTATAGCCATTAAAAATTATTTGAACAGTTTTGAAATAAAACGAAATAAATTTCAGAAATATTTTTATCTTAAACATAGTTATAAATATTATATTATCAATCTAGTTGAAAACTGACTGATCATAGTTTGTTTAACAATTATAATACTTATATCTAACGAAAGGTCAAATATATATGCGGTCATTTTTTATATATACACGTATTCATAAGACCTCTCCGATGAAAGTAGGAGAGTTACTTCCGATCACCCTCTCAATAGACTAACGATGAGTAATGCATGTAATCAATCACATCGCGAGCAGCACGGTTAAAGTATATCATTCCTGGGTATGGCAAGAATTAAAACTCGGCTCAACCCAGGGACTTGACGCTGTTTGGAAAGCCATGCCTTTAAAGTATCAGATATATTTGTTGCAAGTCTCCGTTTATCCTCGTAGAAGGGTATTTATAGCACCTTAAAAGAAGATATTATTCTAGCATTAATATGAAAAAAATAGATGTATTGGTTTCTGTTGAATAATATAGCCTTTTATTGGATCAAAAAAGGTACAAATATATTGAGAATTTATTAATAATTGTTATATTATACTATATAGTGAGTACTATCTCATAATATATTGATACGATTTGGTATATAATGGAACATTTTACACAACTAATTAGTTTTTTTAATCGTGTATAATATAAACGCCACATATATATTAATTAATCTCTCTAGTGAGGAGGTTGTGAATGAGTATGTAAATTTTCAAACAAAGAACTATATTTGACATACTAAAAAAAAGTAATAAAAAATAATATCGATAAACAGAATGATTTATCAAATTGCAGCTAATATTTCCACTTTAAGTATACATGTCAAACTTTAGATATATTACTATATAGAGAATCTAAACTAGAACAGTTATGAAAAAGAGAGTCGAACCTTCTCCGAGAAATCTATTAGAAGGCACTTGCCTGGAAACCATTAATTCTCCTATACAACATTATGATTGACAAATTAGTTATGCTCAGGAGTCATATCGACAATTTGTCTTGGTTACCAGACACAGAGCGTTATGTCTATTTTTCTCAGGTGGAATAGATGTGATATACACTGTAGGCCAAATAGAGGAAAATCGATTGACCGATGAGAGTGCATTATAGACAGAGCCAAAAATAAATGCAAGTAACGCTGAAGCTATCAGAGTGTTGAATTGAAGCAATTTCAAAAAAGCAGCAAAACAAGCGAATTTATTATTCGAGTTTTTTAGCGTATGTCTACCACTTCAAAATGAAGTTTTTTTGATGAAATATTTCGAATATATCTTCTAAGTTACTTAAATGTATTAATATGTGGCAATAACTGGTTTAATGCAATTTAGATCTGCTAAAAATTACGCTCTTTTCCTTAAAGTTACAGCGACAAAATAAGAACCTCTAAAAGTTACGATTTTTCCTAAATTCAACATTTTGAAATTATTTTTCGTAAATTCTTAAAATTGACGTTTTAACGGGTATTCTCAGTAACTTAAATCATAATAATGTGCTTCAGTAAAATGCAATCTGTTAAAAAGCTACATCAAATGTAGTTCCTGATAATACTGTTACTGTAACATTATTGATAGAGATGTTATATTTAATGAAATTCCAGATATTTGTTTTTACTATTACCAATTATCTAATATTGAGGATGCTTTAAATGTAGTTTTCTATTATAAAACTTTAACACTTCTAAAAATTAGCGCGTTTTGCCGTATAAATCTTCTCTAACCCAAGTTCACCAACATTAAACTCTCTTAAAAGTCATTTTTCCCTAAATTTCGACCATTTAAAATTATCTGTTGTCTAATTCTTTAAAATTGAGCTTTTTAATGGTATTTTCAGCATTTTTGAAAAAATAACTGTTCTTTGACATATTTTTTGCATATTGGAAAAGGACATTAGAGAAAATTTAATAATTGTTTTTTACGGTGTCCTTCAACAACGTTTCTTTTAATTAAATTTCTTAATATTAGTTTTAAGCATACTTTCGATATTTTTGTTTCATTAGCTGTGAAAACCTGTTGTAACTAAAAAATTATTTATACTTCTAAAACTTACGCTTTTGCATAACATTTTCAGCAATTACGAATCCTACCGAACTTCTTTAAGAAGTACTCTTTTTTCGCCTAATTTCAACATTGAAATTATTCGGAAATCCTTTAATAAAATTGAAGTCTTTAACGGTACTATTTGCAGGCATTTTTGAAAAACTTTAATGGTTCATTTGAATGCAAATACTTTCAAAAACAAGTAAGAAAAGCGATCATTTTTCATTTAATAGTTTTAGATATTTCGTATTTAACTACGCGATTTTGTAAGATGTTGTGGTAAGTATTTGTTTCACTATTCTAGATACCAAATATTCTTTCAGCCAATAGTGTGAATCAACCTGTCTCTTTCAAATATCAAAATGTTAACAATCTAACAATTTACGCTTTTTCTTCAAAATTTCAACATTTAACACAAATTTTAGTAGCTCTTCTGGTATAGCCTTGAGTACTTTGCTTAAATGATTCAACATTCTTAACTTCATTGGTAATTCTTAAAATTTGTGTTTCTTTTTATATTTATTCATTTGCAAAAAAAATATTCTGGATCTCTCAACACTTTCGAAATACTGCACATTTTAACAAGAATATCTAGCAAAAGAGAGAAATTATTAATTTGTTATCTTCACGCCTGCCGCTTCACCCAACATCACCAACCAGATCCAACGCCGACACTGCTGTTTATATGGATATAATATGTAAAATTGTTCCACATATTTGGTTGAACATGGCTTTTATAATTATAAATATGTTTAATAATTCCCACAAGATATATCCATTATATTATTTTATATTATAACCTATTATATATATTGTGAGAATAGTATACACATAACTTAAAGTGTAGTCTTATCAACTATAAAACAAGTTGTATTATACTACCTTCTATTTATATAATTATACATTCTATTTCTATATATATAATTTTATTATCACCGTATTCTAAAGATATTTTAATTCACAACGCATGGCCTATATCTTCGATTAGTTATAAGCCCGCCGCCAATTGTAGACACCCCAACATACTGTTCTCAGTGAACCATGGAATTTGTTTCACGGGACATATATGGCAATTAATATTTAATTAAAATTCTGGAATTCTTGCATGTCCCGCTCAAACAACTTCAAGCAAACGGCTTTAATGCATTCCCTAGCGTGTTTTCATGATTGGTAATGTAACCTTTACACGCGTACGACTTCAACATTATACACATATATACAGTCTAAACATTAATTCTTTTCTATATATTTTTAATTGACTATTCAACACCCCACACATACGGTATATAAAGCCTATGACAATAATGCTCTCTTATCCGTGATTAGTAGGTACATTATAGTCAAGGCAATTTGCCTCTTAATATACTTCAGACGGTATTGAGAGCCGACTGTTAAAAAGACAGAATTCGAAGCAATAGGATACTTTTACTTCATATTAGTTTGTAGAGTACGATACACAAATAAATGGATTATACACACTTAATACACTATTTAACAATAATTTATTGCTGTCTTCTACTTTTTAACCAACTTCAGCAGCCCCAATTTCATTATTGTGGCATCGAGTTCAGATTTCAGATTTGTAGCTTAATTTACACCACGTAAATCGGCTTTCACGAAAGTTCTCAAAAAAAGAAATGCAGAAATGGTGATGTGACGTTGTAATAATTTACTAGAAATCTCTATCGAAGACTAATCGCTTTATCGTAGCGACGTAGAGTAAGGCTCCCATTTTAAAGGTCTGTTCTTCCATTTCTTTCCCACACAAGTTACCTACTTTTCTGCCCATTTTTTTTTAAATTGTTGGCCAAATATCTTGTTTCCAGATAATGTCTGAAAGGTATATATATATATATATATAGTATTTAAGTCTTTTAACCCACAGGGCTCTTGTTTAATTTACATATAGTTTTAAAAACATCATTGCATCTTTTACACACAGTTTTGTAATTCGACTTCTGTTACGAGGTGGTTTCCTAAAGCAAATGATATGCTAGAATTTACTGACTTGGTGTTTCCCCTTGCAATTATCTTAATAAAATGACCTTTCAACCTTTGTTGAATAATTGCTATAATTAAATATTTCGTATCTCATTATTAAAATATTATCGAGTCCTGTACCTGTATGCCCTCTTGATCCACTATAATGTGAAGATTTGGTTTATCGTTCCACTATTTTTTTATTATTATTATTGCTAGATGGTTGTGTGTGTTCGATTATATCTAAATGAAAATAAAGTAAGAAAAATAGACGATGTGCAAAAAGGCTCATCATTTTTCCTTAAAGACTAATTTTTCTCAAAAGTTTTAGAACCAGAATCCTTTTCCTACTACAAAGTGAGATACATTAATATGAAACATCATGCTAATTTAGATAAACTAATATATATATATATATATTATTATATAATATATATATATATAAGTATAGAGTATATAGATATTATAAAAATAATATAATATCATATATATAGACACACTAACTTGGTAAACCTTTTCTACTATAACTTACATTTTAATATCAATCTTTACCACCTTTAAATACCTCACATTTTCTCTAATCTTGTTTCCGCTATCTCTGCAGAATTCCGAATGAAACGCGTCTGAATTCGGCGAGGAAAGTTCTTGAAAATTCGTGATTTTTTTTTTTTTTTTTTTTTTTCGAAACCCCCCCCCCCCCACCGGGAAGGCTCTTTTCTAAAAGGGGGGAAAAACAAAAACAAATCCAAAAGTAAATAAAACCGCCCACCAGACATAACGCAATTCCCTCAGGTGGGCGCCGACGTAGGATTAAAAGAGGAGATTGAATGCTGCAGGAAAAATATATGAAGACAAGGAGTTGCACAAAACAGATGTGGCTGGAAATAAGGAGGCACCACAATGAGTGATTTTTGAGTCTCCAATATTCATGAGAGAGTATGGAACCTCTTGTGTTACGAGAAAGAGGGTCAAGGGAGTCAGAAAGTATGGGACAGTTTATAAGTCCCTTAGCTTTAGCCTCACTCCTATCTAAAAGGATGGGGAACCGAACCAACCCCAAAGTGAGAACAGTAAAACTCCTACAAGGGTAATCAACCCGTATATAATCTAGAAGTAACCTGAGCAGAAGGAAAAAATTCACGCAGTCTGAACAGAATCCCACAGCTCTTTGAGGTCATTTTAGCAACCGATGTGATATGAGGTCTCCAAGACAATTCACTATTTATGTTTAGTTCAAGAATGTTAAAGTCATTTACATGTGAGACATTAGAGCAACCGAATGGATAGGAAAGTTGGGAGGTGTTTTAGAAAGGGAGATATGCTATCCCTATCCCGTCGGAAGGCGGTAGATTTATTTCGATTTTTGGATTTCTCGAAGTATGCCAGCCACGTAATAAGCTGAGAATGGTTTTTCTCTGGCATAGAGAGCGTAATATCAATTTCTCTTCCCCGCAAAACTCACAAACTGTTGCTTTTAAATGTACTGTTTTATTATTCCTACTATCCATGAGGGACGGTAGCTCAAAATTTTCGAAGTTTTCGAACCACCTAACTTAACTCTTTACTCTTATAATCCATTCGGAAATTGAGAAAAAATATATCAGTGGGAATGAAATACAATATAATTCCTCCACCCCCTCCCAAAAAAAAAAAAATCGTCCTTTTTTCACAATTCAAGAGAAAGGATTTTTTATCCTTTAATTTCTTGTTTCTTTTGGCTTGCAAAAAATATGGACTATTACATTCTACTAAGAGTAATGTTCACCTTTTTCATCATTTCCAATTAAATGATTGTGACTTTGTTCCTCCACGACATATCCATCAAACATTTATAGTATATATATTGTCTGACATTGTACAATTTATCAAAGATATAACATTTTCGTCTTCCCTTCCTGAAACTAAGAAGGTGCCCGATTCGCACAGGACGCTGTTGCAGTTTCTGAAGAAATTGTGGTCATTGATTCTTAAAGCCTAGGCACATTATGTCCGTCTCCTGTCAATAGTCAAGCCTTCCAATACAAAAAATACATACTTTTTCAACCCCTTATTCTATGCGCTATTACTCAAAATCTGTATCTCTCTAGGTCTTCTTTTAACAAGAATGACATCAAGGAAAAAAAATGTCAATAAAACATTTAAAACGGTAGTTGGTGACTTATTGTGTTGAAATTTTATTCTTGGCTTTATTCTCCGAAATTTCTAACCGAAAATTCTCTTCATTACCCGAGAACTCGTCTCGTCCTCTCAATTGAATTTTTTTTCACGCAGGCTTAACGCTAAGCTCAATCTTCCACGTAGATCTAATGGAAATGCGTAAGCCCAACTTCCCTTCTCTATTTTCCACAAATTTTTGACTTGCACAAATTCAAGTGCCCTATATATAATATATTATATATCTATATATATAAGTTATATAATATATAATATATAATATATATATATATATAATTAATATATATATAATATATACTATATATAAATTATATAAAAAATAAAAACTTTCCGCCCCCCAACACCTTTCCCCTATACTATTTGTATTTATTATGCACTTTAGCAGCTTTATTTACTATCATGTATTTTTTTAATCTTGTATTATTAATTTCATTTTATGTTTCCACGTGTATCTTTAACTCTGACATTTAAAAAGGGATTGGAAACTCTACCTCAGGTGAAGCAATCCTTCCATCTGGAATTAGGTTCCTTAAGCAACTGTTGTAGATTTATAATAATAATAAATAATAATAAATAATATAAAATAATCATATATTAAATAGTAAATTTCTTTATAGTAAGACCTTAATAACTATAATAATCATAATGAATAATATAATAATAAATAATAATATATATAATATACATTTAATCATAGATACATATACTTATTTCTAATGAATAAAATATTAATATGATAAAAGTAATAATAATAATGATCAATAGCATAATAATAATTATAATAAAATTTAATATAATAAAATAAATTTATAATAATAATAATAATAATAATAATAATAACAATAATAATAATTATAAAAAGTACATATATAATAATAATATGGAGGGAGGCCTGAAAATATGACGTTGCATAATAATATATTATAATAATTATAAATAAAATAATAATAATAAATAATAACAATAATATAATAATAAGTGCAAAATAATCAATAATAATAATATAAATAATATAATAATAAAATGAATAATAACATAAAATAATATTAAAGGTAATAATTCAGAATTTTTTGTTGGAATTGTCACTATCATTATGAATGATTATCTATTAGAAGAACATGATAATAAAATTCACAATATACTAATAGTGACATTAACCTAATATTATTTTCAGTAAAATACTAATTAAAATAATAAAAGAATAATAATATAATTAATAATATATATGAATGTTTCAAGTTTCTAGGGATAAAAAGCATTTTAAATATAATATATATAAATGAAGAGCTAACCTGCTTTGAAAATGTTATTTTGGTTCGAAAAAACTCGAGAGCGATATGTTTGCGGACGGTGTTTTTAAGGGTTTATTAGTAGAAAAACTAAAAAAATTACATCAATCGATAGATAATAAGTAGTAATTACTAAACGTACTTGATATAATTATGTGTAATAGCAAAGAAGTTTTAATTTGTTTTCGTTTTTTATATTGGTATGAAGTCAGCTAGATGTGTGCTTTCATACAGTAGCTCTTGCTGACCAGTATTCTCCGCTAGAACCTCCAGTATGTCGATAGAATTTGGTGCTGCCAAAGCTCGAGGGAATTTGAAGACCTGTATTATAACTTCAAATGAAAGTGCGATTGTGATTGAAAGAAACATATTCAAGGACAGAATAATCATGGGCATCTGGGTAACGTCTCGCGATGATTACAACATGTTACTGTACTGCATGAATTTGTGTTGGTATTAATTCATCATACACAGGATTGTGGCGAATGCATAAAAAAATTCTGGTCTACTCCATATGGCCAAATGAAACTGTGAAATTTGTCAGGAATGACCAATTATGAATCTTGGATTAAGGTTTTTCGATTTGAAAAATAATGAGCTGTTCGTGAAAGATTTCTTGGTTTGAAATTTCTTTGAAGGGATGGATGGTAAAAACATTGCCAAAGGATTGCTTCGTTTTTTTTAGAAAAAAGTGTTGCCCTCCGTGTCTATTGCGTTGCTTCAGGGGTATGGACGCTGCGCCAGCAATAGTTAGGAAAGAACATGGAGTTCAAAAAGAAACTTGGAAAAATATAAAAAGGATTATATTTTTACTGTGTAAGCATCGGTTGAATTTGGTCATTAATGACCTCAAACATTTCCCAACAATTCAATATCAAAATTTATGATAAACAACTTTTCCGAATCCCACCCTAAGAAAATACATTCCCAACTTGCTAAAACTTTGTGAAACCCGCTGGACTCAAAATATCATGTAGTTTGCTTTTCCATACAACATAGATAAAAAATTCATTGAAGGGTAGAAATTGATCCAAAAGGAAGTCTAAAGTCAAACAAGAAAAACCATGCTTTCTATTTTCAGTGTTCTGCAACAAGACCCCTAATTTATTATTACTCTTCCGTAAAGAACAATTTTTGCTTTCGTTGCACCAGTGGCTTAAACATTATTAAACAAAACAAATATTGACCTTATGCAGTGCTCTGATCAGTCCAATAGAATTTGAGATAGTTGTCAAAGACCTGCTGGCTCGTGCTCGGTGAGAGAAGTTCTTTCCCCTCCCCACTAAAAGCACATCGAATCATTATAAAATAAATATTTGTTGTTTGGCGATATTTTGTAAAGATAAATGTAAGATAATGTTAATATGAGCCGCGAAAATGGGCGACCTATTTGAGCACTGGATTGTGTCATGTGATGGTATCCAATAACACACCATATGCTCCAACTGGGGGCGTAATCATATCAGCGCTTCGGGAGGCGCATACTTCCCTCACTATACTAATAATATAAATATATATAATAATAATTATATCTATATATATATTATATAGATATTATATATAATTTAATATATAATTAATATATATAAATAATAATAATATATATATATATATATTATATAATTATTCTACTGTGCAAACGTATCTTTGTTATTTCTTAACGCAGAGGCACCCGTCGAGATTAATCGAAATTGTATCACTTTTATGGCAGTGATTTATCTCTATTGCTGTACCAATTCAGGTTGAACCTTTTTTCAAAATTGGTTTATTTTTAGTATTTTTCATCTTGCAATTCTAAACTTTTTTGAAAAATTAGTTAAAACTTTAGCAAACACAAAATCAGAAAAGATTTTTTGGGATACGTTTTTAAAAAATGAACAAACGCTTATGAGTCAAATAGTTTTCGTCCTTATCCGGACCTCTTCAGTTTGAGCGTTTGGTTAAAATAGAGTGGGAGTCAATTTTTCTAGATCAGGAATCTGCCGCACCCTCTCGCTCTCATAACAAGAAACTACGTCACATATACAATAACACGAAGTTTATATTTAAGCAACCATCCAAACCTTCAATACATAATCCCTCTCTGAGAAAGTTATTTTTATTTTTACATTGGTACATTTTTAATGTCAAAAATAGAATGAACTAATACAGTGTATGTTGTATTCTCATTACGGTTTTTTCTTTAATTCATATATCTCATCGCCTTCATAACATGCTTCATAAATACACTTCCGTTTACGCCACACACACATATAATGCATACATCATAAGCCCTACACACGACATTATATATATATTATTAGTATATAATAATAAATATATATATAATATATACATATACTATATATATATATATATATAATATATAAATATATAGATTATATATAATCACTGTCATACGCCAATGTATGATAGACTGTACCGATTCGATTTCCTCCGTTGGTGCCAGATCTTACAATTTGACCTTCCGCTGTCCTTTTGCCTAAAGAAATTATTTTTTATGGTAAACTTATAAAAATATATATATAAAATAATATATATCTATATATATATATATATATATATTATATAATCCTATATATATATATATTATATATAAAATTATATATTATATATATATATATAACTTACCTATACTGTAAATTGTCTTTCGCATAAAAGGAGTCGGAAGGTAAAATTTGTAAGATTTCGCTACCATACGGAAAGCAATCGCAGTCCACTATATTATACTATTATATATATATATTATATATATAATAATAATATATATATTATAATATTATATATAATATATATTTAAATCGTTGTTTGCTCTAACCTAACTGTTAACTAGCCTAGAATTATACCTCCCTCAGTCGGACTTACCTAAATTCATCGTTAGCCCCCAGTACTAAGTCCTACAGGATCTTGTGTAGCCCCCAGGTTGAACCGTAACCTAAGAATGGATCTTGCCTCACGCCTCCCCCATACTACCTAACATAATGGATTTTGTTAGCTGACTCAACGTGAATACTAACCTAATGTATTTGTGGCAGAACGCAGCCTAAGCTAATATTTGATATTTTAAAGCCCACGTGAAGATAAAATAATGAATTAAATATATAATATATATATAAATATACTAGATATATATATATATATAATAATATATAATAATATCTATACTCACACACTTATCTATTAGAAGGAAGTTTACATAAAGTGCGGTGATCATCGATAGATGCCAGGCGATACTGCTTGGCTCGTGCATCCTCTGCAGTGTGACGTGGTTAGCTAAAAACCACAATGAAAGATCCTCCGAGAGTCTTCGAAATAGTTGCTTTTTTTTTATCATGTTCATTTTTAATGTTATTTTTTTATTTTACTTTTTTTATCTTTTTATGGCTCAAGACCGACGGAGGGACAGAGGTGGACGAAGTCCCCCCCCATCCGCCCCCGCTGAGGCCTGAGAGACCCTGACTCTTTCCTTCTTTGCGATTTAATCTTGGTATTCATTTTCGTTACAAAAAAAAAAAACTTTATTGGCAACGCTTAAACTGCACTTATTGCTGAAAAATCGAAAAACAACACTCCCGCCCACTCTACTCGTCGTTCGATACTATGGTTACCTATTCTCACCCAGGCCACACAGTTCTATAATAAGTATATATATATTATATATATATACTATATATATATTATATATAATAATATTATAATACACATATATCACCCTCCACTCTCACTCCTATATACTATATATATATATATTATATATATCAGGGTTTGGGTTCTAAGTACGAAGTTACTTTTTAATAAACTGTACTAAGTTATCATTTTTTGGGTAGTAGTTGTACCGGTATTTTATCGGTTCAGATCAGTCAACCAGTGAAATTCTACCCCAGCCCACCTGTCCTTGGGCCCTGCGCTTGGTACTTGCAAGTACTTTTCGCATTTTAACTTGCAAGATTTTATTTTATTTTATCATTGTTTTTTATGTTTTGATATTAATATTTCTTATATATGTATTCTAAATAACTTTCTATTTATGAATGAAAGTAATGTTCATATATATATATATTACTATATATATATAATATATTATTATATGATATAGTATATATATATATATATAATATATATATATTTATATAAATAATATAAAGTAATATAATCTTATATATATCATCGTCATCAATATCATCATCATATCATCATCATATCATATGAATATCATCAATCATCATCAATATCATCATCATATCATCATCAACATCATCATCAATGTCAGTATCAAACATCTTCCATCATTCTCATCCACCTCCTCACCAACTCTTTACCATCTACATCTCCGCCATTTATACCGGAGTCATCATCATCCACATCAATATCATCATCATCTACCATTCTTCATATGTACTTTCTGCATGGTCTTCACGTGCAAGAAAGTAAGTATAGAAGAAATGACACAAAAGATAAGAAAGCCCAGCTATACCTCCCCTTTCTCTATAGTAATCGCCGAAGTCAGAAAATGCCACCCTAAAAAAGAGCTTCAACTGGGATCCGCGATTGACCCTCACTATGACATCTCGCCAATGGTGAAGTTCAATAACTTGGCTCAGGGGGCCTACAACCATAACACCCTCACAAAAATACAGCATGCCACCTCCTATTATGCACTTTCATCTCGCCCAAGGCAAATAACTAATATCAACAGCTCCTCAAAAAATCTTTCTTGCCTGACTCAAAGCCACTTTTCTTCGGTCTTTCAGCAGTCGTTCCCAACACACTCACACCAGTAGTAGGGGTGTATTGCAATCCAACATTGCAATGTGCATGCAATGTTGCAAATGTTGCAAGCAACTATTCTGGTTTGTTTCAAGCTTGATGTAATCAAGGTAGGCGTTTTAAGGTCCGGTGAACGCATTTAAGGTCTGGAAGACCGTTTTCGGAGGTTGAAGCCTCCCAAAAGGGGGCCGGAGCCCCTTTTAGACACATGTTCTTGTACCATTGAAGTTTTAAATGAGCGGTAGATTCATTTTTGATGGTGCCAATCGATTTATTGATGTGTTTTACCCCTATAACGATGTTTAAATCGTTCTACGTGCTCTGGTTGGTTTTTAACACTGAAAAATATAATCGAAAAAAAAATTATTAAAATTCAGTCGCTTAAGTCGTTGTAGTAGGATGGGTTCAACGACCTGGAGGTGAAAGAGGAGCCTTGATAGCGCACCGCTTTTCGCTGGGAATTTTTAATTACCGTGGGAATTCTCCCCTTCGATCGAACGAAAAGAAACAGAAGGTGTTTTTTTCGAAACATCATAAAAGAATAAATAATAAATCAATAATAAAAAAAAAAAAAAAAAAAAAATATAATAAATAATAAATAATAATATAAATATAATGAATGATAAAAAATATAATACCATATATAATTAATATATATAATATATACATATAGTATAATATAATATAGTATAATATAATATAATATCTATAGTATTTATATATATTATTATAACTGGTAGTATAGTCCCGCGTCGCCCAGGATTACGTACCCCTGCGTCCCCCGTAAGGGGGGGCGCAGCCCCGCCTGAAAATTAAGTTGACGTAGAAGGCTGAAATGTGAGACTGGGTAAGGAGCCGGAGATGTTAGAAGTGATCTGATCGGATCAGCTTCGGATGTTCAGGGAGTTCCCTCCCGGAGGGGGGGTCACCTCTGAATAAAAAGAAGAAAATGCATGGAATGCAAAACAGAGGAAGAAGAAAGGAAGAATGGAGGAAAAGAGGAAGGATGGAGGAGGAGGAGTCGAGAGGAAAGAGTTGAGGAAGGAGTTTCTGAGTCAGAGGAGTTGGAGTTGGCATCCGGCACCGGTGCTTGGAGCCGCTGCGGTGGCTGAGTTAATCACTATTCGTTTAGTCGCCAAGAAAAAAAAAAAAAAAAAAAAAAAAAAATCAAACATAAAAAAAAAACAAAAAATTAAAAAAAAAATTATTTATATCAAAATATATCTTAGTGAAACTGGAGATATCTCGAAATCAGACGGCTAAAGTCCGGAAAATGGTGCTGGGACCTCCCAACGGAGGGGGGGTCTGACTTAAAAAAATGAATGGAATGCAAAACAGAGGACGAAGGAGGAAGGAAGGGGAAGGCATAGAGTCTGAGAAAGGAGACAGAGTTGGTACAAGGCAGCCGGTGCGAGGAAGCCGGATGCGGGCAGCGCGAGTTAGAAACATTCGTTTAATAATTCAATATCATTACTGTGTCAATAAGTGCTTCGTTCTAACATGTATCATGTCGTTCAATTGCATGCATCTTGCAAAGATAAACCCGTTTCTAAATGTTGAAGACTGACATCTTTTTTTTCAATCTCATATATGTGTTGTAAACGTCTAGTAGGCCAACATTTTTAATACCTTTATGTTGAATAAATTATACATGTGGTCAAGTTTTATTCAATTTTTGTTTTTTTTATTTAAATTTATTTATTTGTTTTTTTTATTTATTTAAAAAAGAAATTTTTTTAAAATTTATTTTTTCTTAACTAAGTTTTTTACATTTACAATTTGAGTTTAAGCATAGATTTTAAATTTTTATATTTAAATTATTTTTTTATAAGTTTATTTAAAGTTTATGATAATTTATTTTTAATTTTTTTATTTTAATTTTTAAATAAAATTTTTATTTAAATTAGTTTCTAACGTATTGTTAAATTTTATTTATTTTTAAGTTTATAGAGTTAGAAAAATACTCATTATGGAACTTTATTTATTTTATAATTTTATTTTTAAAGCTTTGTTTTTTATTTTACTTTTCATGTGTATAACGTAAAAATTTGCATATTTTACATACCTCAAAGCAGTAAAGTGAGTAAAGTCATTAACAAACCACCTCACCATAACCCACTCATCCATGACTACTTGTCTATGAATTTTAAGTCATAATTTGTATTAACATAACACAAAAACTTTTATTATTTTGTTTTATTACTTCCCTTTAAACATTTTGTTTTTACCTAAAATTTTATTCCTTTATGTGAAACTTAAAAAAATTTGCATTTTTACATACCCTAAAAGCATAAATCAGCTAAATCAAACACCCCACCATCCCCGTCATACATGATCTTTGATTATTGATCTATTGAGCCATGATCTATTGATTATTGGTTTACACAGTCATATTTTGTATATAACATAACACACACAAACTTTTATTTATTTTTGTTTTAATTGTTATTTTAAACATTGTTTTACTAAAAAAATTGTATTCTTTTTATGTTTATATATTAAATTTTTTTTGCATTTTTACATACCCTCAAGCAGTAAAGCAGTAATACACCCACCCCACCCTCCTACCTTCCATGATCTATTGATCTATTGATCTAACTCTACCCTAAATCATATGTGTATACATAACACAAATCTTTTAATTTATTGTTGTTTTATTACTTAACTTTGTTTTTATAAAAATGTATGTTTTTAATGTTTATAATCTTAAAGAAATTTGCCTTTTTACATAACCCTAAAGCAGTAAATCTAGTTAATCAAACCACCCACTCTATCCTCCTACCCTTCCATGATCTATTTGATCTATTGAATCTAGTTGGTTCAATTTAACTATTATAAATATTTTTTGTTTAGAAATAACAGAAAACTTTTATTTATTTTGTTTTGTTTTCTTTAAACATTTTGTTTTTTCCTAAAAATTTTATTCTTTTTATGTTTATAACTTAAAAAATTTGCATTTTTACATACCCTAAAGCAGTAAATCAGTAAATCAGTTAACCTAACCTAACCTAACCTATCCTCATACCCCATCCAGATGATCTATTGATTACAAGTCATATTGATAGAGTATCTTTTTTGTTAGACATAAGCATAAAAATGTCTTTTGCCTGTAGTTGTTGGGTTGCAAAGTCCGTTGTTGTGCATTTGTTGCAGTTGTTGATTTTATTTGAATATGTTTTTGTTGTTGTTGTTGTGTGTTGTGTTTGCTGTTGTTGTTAAATATATCAAAGTTCAAGTTTAATGAAAATATACAACACTTTCAAACATATCCCTAAAATATTAATGTTAATTTTAACATTAACAATTATAATATTGAAAGAACTTAACAAAAATAATTCCATCCCATGCCTAACCGACATCAGCAGTCATTAAACAAGGTAACTAAAATGAAGTTTCCAACTTACAGGCATGAAGTCAGCATAGCAACTCAATCTTCAAAACAACCGCACAAAATATTATTATTATTATATTATTATTATGTATTATTATTATATTATTATTATATTATTATTCTATCATTATTATTATTCCACATTGATCTCACAACACCAATAAAGCGTGGCGATCGCTTTGCATGCAGGTCCACAACTAGAACATCCTGTTGGTAAATTGCTCTGCTACCCGACACCTAAACATTATGTAATCTTGTTACGTTCAAAGGGATAACCAATCAGATGAACTTATTTGTTCTGCATCTGACGGACAGCAATGAAATTCTGAGGAATATCATAATCTTAATATCTTTTTGACACAGAGAAGGGTAACGAGATTTATTTCTTTTGCTCTTACTTAACATATGTTTTATCTTAAACAAGTTATTTTATTATATATTATATTATTATTTTATTCTTAATCATATTATTATTATATTATTATTAAATTTTTTATTTTATATCAACTATTTGTATAGAACTATATATATATATAACACCCACACACACACACACAAAACACATATATATATATATTACTTAATTCATTAGACTGGCAATCATCGTACTAACTTACTGATAATGAATGAAATGAATATGAAGCAAGCGGAGAAGCGGATTTTGATGAACAGTTTTGGCTATACTTGAGGAAAATGTTTCTGGTGTTAGTGGACCTTATATCTGATTACTGTTTTTTGCAATAATTAATTGTTATTGGCAGCTTATATTAATAAACATCTACAACTTAAATATATATTAAACTATTATATGGAATGTGCAACACTCATAAGTATTGTTAAATATTTTGTCACGAAGCAAACCCATAAATGCAAATAATAATTATTCATAAGTATTAATTGACTTTTTCTTTACTTTGGAGTTATAGAATAAAAGCAATTCATTATATTAAATTATGTTCCGGTAGATGAAATTAAAAATCTTAATAATCTTTATTTGAAAATATGTACGAGATCAAATATATATAACTTGTGCAGTTGCGCCTATGCGCGAGATTTGTGGCCTTGAGCTTAGTTTAATCTGTCGTGTACGAGGCGCAAGAGCGCGTTCTAATGCGAGGTTGCATATTCTTAACCCTTTTTCAAAAAGTGTCCAGACGCCGGAACTAAGCAAAGGCGCACAGACAATTCTCTGCGCCTATAGCCACCCGCGCCTATAGCCGCGCCTATGAAAAGGAACAAAGCATTTTTTTTTACCTTAAACATGGTCATTAACGACTTACTCTAGTATATGTGCGTGGAATCTAAAACTTTTGTTATCCTGATTCTATTAATTAAATCCCTCATTTGTACTTATTATTACCTTCTTATTATTATTATTCTTTAAATAATTATTTACTTTTTATATTCTTTTATATTTATGTTTTTTACTTATCATTTCTTTTCATTACTTTTCATTATCTATTATTATTATTTATTTTTTAATTTTTTTTTTATTCTTATATTTTATTTTACCTTTGAATATTTGCTGTAACTATATTTTTACCTTATTTTATATTTTATAATTACAATTTTATTTATAAAAATATATATATATATATATATATATATATATATATTATATATAATATATATATATACTTTATTATATTATTAACTAGTCAGTAGTTACTTTCATTATCATCTACAAATAAATTAACTGGCAACTAATTGTGTCTCTGAATAATTTTATTTCAATCTTCTTCAGCGCTCGTGCTGAACCAACCTGGGGGAAAACCTATGTGTAACCACAAGGACTAAAATGGAGGAGGAAGAGGTAACGTGTAAGATGTAGTTTACGGTGTTTTAATTATTATTCAAATTAATAAATTGTGTTTTTTCTTCCTTAAATATTACTTTTAAAATTATTTTACGTTTCTATTATTCTTTATTTTTTATTTTTGTCACTAAAGTTTTACTTTGCAAATAAATTTAGCAATACAGTCCACTATGGCCCGGCGAAAAGTCGCAGGGGTCAATAGGTAGCTCATTAATGAGCGCATATATGGCGAATAGTGCCTGATTGTGACAGAAAATATAGGCCATCTCAGGCGCTAAAGGCGAACTAGGTTCCGGCGTAGCTATAGGCGCATACGGGCATAGGTATCCAGGTCCGTCACTTCAATAACATAATTAAATATATCGGCGTGCCCAGCTCTTATGATATTAATTCATCCTATCTTTATATTATATATATTTATTTACTAATGATCTGTTATTAAATTATCACTTTTAAGTAATTAAGATTTTGACTTTAATATATTAATCACTTTACATTACAAAAAATATTTTCTCACGATAAATTCTTAGTTAAAACTATTAAGAATAGCAATTTAGTTTTCAATTAATATTTTTTATTTTCATTAATAATTTGTCCTCATTATTAACTTATTCAATGAATTTATAACTATTTATTATTTTTACAAAACACTACCTTTTAACAAATATAGATTCCGGTCGAGAGTAAGCAGCGAGACTAATGAGTCTCCGGCCGTGAAGCGGGAGATCTTTATAAATAAGGAGCCGGAAACTCCGGCCAAAGCCCAGTATAGCCGGCAGCCGGAGAATACCTGGTGCTAATCTCCTTAAATATAATAAATAATATATATTTATATATATATATTTGTACTTTATTATTTGTCCTACCATTATTATATATCTTCATTTCTCTTTACTTAATCATTCATAATTCTTATTTATACTCTCATCCACTATTAATTATATATTATTTTTAATTTATATTATATTTATATCTTATTTATATTTTATATTATTATTTTTATTATTTCTCTTTATTAATTATTATCGTAGTTATTACGCTTACTTTTTTATTTTCATAATAATATTTTAAAGTCTGTAATTGAGTTATTTTATAGAATTTGGCTTGACCGAGTCGTATCTCGAATCTTTATTGTGTTTTTATATTTTTATATCTTCATATATATATTATATATATATAATAATATATATATTATATTATATATATATATTATATATAAATAATATATATATATTAATATATATATATGATATAAACAGGTGGCGTGCGTCGCAAAGCGGCGGGTGGTGCAGGTGACCTTACGCCTGAGGCTGGGCGAGTCGGTCGCGGGAACCATTAATTTGACATCCGTGTCAAAATCTATCAATCAGTTAGGAAACCCACAGCTTAATGGCCAACCATGTACTTAGATTTATTCTTCGACGGTTTTAGTTAGATCTCGTAACCGTCGAAAACGGTCTTCATTGAAATAAGTTATAGAAACACCCTAATTTTTACAGTCTCAAACTGTCATAAAATATTCCCGTACAATTGTATCGTGGAAACTCCCAAGTCATTAGAGTCACGGTAAACGACTGATTTGGATTTCACATTAGCCTATATAAATCGACCGAACCATAAAAATCTTAAACCTTCGCCTCACACCGAACAAAAAAACTTTATAGATTAACCTATATGCCCATTTAAAACCCAGCTAGAAATAATATCATACCATTTGTTAATAGGGTGGTCTACATAACCCCTTAAGGAGTGTCACTACCGATATCGAATATCCTCGGTCTACAACGGTGTGACCATCTCCCAATACTATGGCTATAGACAAACTCATACTATAAGTATCTGCATTTTAATAAAACTTTCAGGGGGCTAGTCATTCCCCCCCTTTCGTGGGATGTCAATAACTTCATAAACCTCGTTCCACTAACACCTATAAACGTATATCCAAATATGTATATATTTCTACTCTGTAATATTTCTAAATCCGATACGATCAAACTAGAAATCGATATTGAAAAAATCGATTGATGAGCCATCTTATTATTATATATATATTTTTATTACTTATTTTTTCATTATATTTTATTAACTATATTTCTATATATATATATTATATCAATATATATTATCTATAATATTATATATATATATTATATATTACTATTTTTATATTATTATATTTTTTATATTCTTATTATCTATTTTCTTAATTACATTTATTACCTTCTTTTGAGTGGGTAGGGGTAGTGGGCGTTATAGTTCTTACCTTCCTATTTATTGTGACCTCCCACTATCCCTACCATCTCCATGGTTTAATTACTCGGTTTAGCAGAGTTTAAATAAAACTACTAATCAGGTTAGAAGTATCAAACCTAATTGTTTTTCCCGACCTTGAAAACTCTATATATTATAATTTACGCTCCATTATTTCCCACTTTTTCGAACCTCTCTTTCTTCTTTTCATCTATAGTAAGTGTCTGTAATCGTAATAACTTATATGCCACAACTTCTTACCGTTTTTTTATTTTGAAGCTCAACATAACTCTCCTTCATACTTTTCATTTTCTTAACCGCCACTTTTCACGCGTCATAGAATTTTTTGCTCTGTCCTAGGCTCTGACACCAGAAATATGCGGGGAAGATGGTGTTGCCAGCACTCTGTTAAGATTCCCTTTAATCACTATCGTTCTCTCATCCTACATCTCTTTCGCTTCTTTCTTTCTACAAGTGACTCAGATGTTATTAAAAATGAGTTTATGAGCTTTTAGAGACCCTTTCACTTAATCACTGTAACTCAAGACTCCACAGCAATTAACATCTCGTCCTTCTTCTCATATTACTCCATACCCTTTTCTCTATGGGGTGAGCATTTCACAACCGTGTTTGCCGCCCCCGTCAAAAAATGTAGAAATGTTATATATATATAACCATCAGCTTGATTAACCCTATACTGACTTTTTCTTACACTTAACTATCTTTGACTTTCTGTGATGTCTTATTATATCACTTCTCTATCTAACGTCACTCGCTACTTATTTTCTTCCCTTTATCCTGTCATTCTATCTATACTCTACCTTCCTCTCCCTTACCCACTCACATCCTAATCTATCTTCACTACCTATTTTATCTATCTCATATTTACACCCCTCCTTCCTCATTAACTCACTATTATCTCCTCTATCCATACTTCTTCACTTATAATCCATTACTACATTATTTATCCTCTCTATACTCAACTTGATATATTATATTATTTCATCGAGGTCACCTTTTGTCCCCATATATTCTCATCCCTCCTATCTCACCTTAACTTTTCTCGAATCGATATACGCTCTTTCGAGTACCTGGTGATTCTCGTCCAGTCTTATCATAGTCTATATTCCTTTCATTCATCTTCCATTATTCAATATGCCTTCCACTATTATCCCACGTTACCTCCTCCATGTCCTCTGTACACCCACTCTTACTATCTATACACTTGTGCCCGGCGCATTACCTATACCATACCTGCCATCTACTCACTACCACTTACCCTACCTATCACTCTCTACTCACTCTCTAACTACTTTGACAACAGTCTTCTCTCATGATTTAAAATTAAACGAACCCTAAGTAGACCGAATAGACTTGATCTAGACTCCCTTTCGCCTCTCGGCGGTCTCCTCTCCAGTCCTCCAGCGTGGGAACCACACGGTGCCCACTTCCTCTTCTGATCCCCATTCCGACGCCTTCTGACGCTATTAACTACAATCTCGGTCTGCTTTTTCCATCTCCACACCCCTGACCAACTTAATATCACCTCATATTATCATCTCTAACATACTTTTTCCCCGCATTCTAATCTACTGTCTACTTTGCAACTCTCCACCCTTCATCTCCTCATAATCCTTGTTCTTTCACCCTTTTCACCCTAGCGTGTAACCTACCTCTATTAACTTACTTCCTTAGTATTTCACTTTCACGTACTACTTTTCTTACCATACACTTACACCGTACACTTACTCTTATCTATTATCCATCATTCTTCCTCCTTATATCACTTTATCTCACTTATCTACGACGGAACGCTACACATCCTCTATAATACTACACTGTGGTACATCAACACTCATCCCTAATGTTATACATTTAGTCCGAGACCTATACGTCTCTCCACTTATCATAGCTCACTGGATATGTGCGAGCTCAGATCAATCAATACATACCAAAAATTTTCACAGGTAGCATCTATGATATATAAATAGATGTTCAAGGGCGAAATGAAATTTTTTTTTTTACTATGTTTCTACGGGGCGAAACTCATTAGGCTGGCTCATCGCGCGTGTCTTTATTTGCGTTTATTCCGGTGTACACTCATATTTGGTTTAGTGCGTTTCTTACTGGCTTACGCGCTTCATGGCCTCCTTAGGTTCATTTTTCAGCGCTTTGGCCTCCTCATTGGCTTTTAGGTTAGGTTACGGTTAGGTTAGGTTAGGTCTAGGTCAAACAAAAAATTTCATTTCACCTAAACATCTATTATATGTATCATCCAGAGATTACCCTGTGAAAAATTTTTTTTTAGATGACGAGCTCCCGTTCGTGTGGGCGTTAAGTAACTTTTACCTAATATAAATATAATACTATATATCCCTTACCTACCATCCCTTCATATTCAATATATGATTCTACTAAGTACTTACTCACCCTACCTCTATCCTAACCCTAAATCCTCTTCCTCCTAATTCCATACACTTACCCTCACCATTACTACTCCCTTAATCTTACTACTCTGCAAACTATCTTTTATTTTATCTTCTTTTTTTTATTACTTTCTTTATCCTAAAAAACATCTTATTAACTCGATATCTAAATTTTCCGAGTTATAACTCTTATTACATATAATATAACTCCAATTATACCTCTTTATTATTATTGAGCTCATTCTCTTTACGCCTCTATATTCACATAGTACTTTTGCTTTTCCACTTCACTATCTTCTATATTCTTCACAACTTAAATTATTCTTTCATATTCCCTAAACTCATCATTATTCATAACATCGGCTATCCTTTATTTCCACTTTTTACTACTCATATTCATACCAATGTGCAGCTAACACAGGCTACATTTCTACTCCCACTCGACTCGATTACGACAATAATACATACACTCGAGTTGACAGAGAGCACACCATCCGACTCGATCGTGCATAATTTACTCTGAGACTCTATCATATAGAACTCTTTATCTTTTTTTCCAGTTACCTTTGCTTCACTTGTACAATTTCAAACGTCGCATATCGGAGCATGACAGGCCTTTGGTCTCGGTTTCAATTTTTTCAATACCTCACAGTCAACTGCTCGACAGTTCGCAGTAGTATTATTACTCTCCACCTTATCCTCCTATAACTCTACCTAAATCTATTTCACTCCACATATATAATATATACTATTACAGTCCTCTATAAAATTTTTCTACATCACATTATTTAATCAATATCACATCTTCACTATCTTTTTCTCATCTCCTCTATAACTAACTGTTTTCACCCTTAATCTACTAGGCAATAGATACATCGTGTTCCACTAGATATCTACAGCTATACCCCCGCTCACTCTCTATAATACATTTACTAACTATAATTATCTCTATATTATAATTTTATACACTCAATTATTCCCTAATACTATGTAATAGTACTTACTACCTATACGTTTAATCTATTCACTATCTTACCTAATGTAATAGTCTTAATCGATGTCGTCCACATTTTATTTAACCCCACGTATTCTCGATACTATTCTTCTTCGAACACCCATATATTGATAAGGACTATTTCTCACATTCGCATTCCTCTTCCGCCTTCAAAAATAGCAGGTTGAACAATGCGTGGACTCCCATATTATATAACTTATACCCACCTAATACTACTTTTATATACCAATCTGCATTCTTCAATCTCACAATAAGATATATACAAATTATTATTTCTCACTAATTAATCAGTCACTACAAAACTTTCCCAACATCATTATAACATTCAGTTTTCCAAATCATTTCTCTATTCATTACTATCCTATCGGCTTATCTATACTAATCATGGTTAGCGTAACTACACATAACAAAACCACTAATATTTTATCACCCGATTATATTTATATTAACACTACTCAATTAATCATCATAGATTCAACCTGTGATTATAATAATATACCATCTCAACTACTTATCTCAAATCTCTTTTCTCATAACTTATTCCCCCTTCTCGTCTATTACATCTTCTGTTATAATATATAGTATATATACCCGAATCTAACCCTTATGTATTCCTCTACACCACTTAATTGCACCAAGCACTCTTTTAATTCTCTCTCTTGCATCTTGTATCATATCAGCAATTAATCTCTAGCACACTCACATACATACTTGGAAGTTATATTTGCCTCTACAAATTCACTCAATATCCTGACGTTCCTCTTTAATCTCGTTTAAGTGAACTTCTCTCTACTTCTACTAAGCATATTATAACCAAGCAGCCACTATTCTTCTTTCACGTATATACTCACATCATTCTAATTTTCTCCACTATTCCTTCCTTTATTCTTATGTTGAAACTGATGATCAAGACATAGAAGACAGAAGTAATGCCTGTACGCACTATTATGGGCCCCGAACATGGGTTGCTACGGAGCCCTGGATTACGAACCGGGCTGCGACACCATTGATACAGCAAGTATCGCATTGCTGTGCCAACTTGAGCACATCTATCATCGTTCTTTCAGACCATCACATAAGGTTGTATTTTGTGATGGAGAATCATATCTCTTGTTATACTACGTCAGTCAGATAATTATTGTAATCATCGAAATTGGTATTTCACCACGGCAAATGACTATCGTAAGTTCGAAAGACTCTAGGGTGAAGTGAATCTACTATGAGTTATCAAACCTCACACCAACTCTCATTCACCTTTCTCTACACACCATATACTATATTATTATATCCTCCTCACCTCTCATTACTCCCCTTATCTTCTCACCTTTTCTTTCTCACTACCTTTATTATACTCATACATACGTTTATAATTATTTATTATTATACTATTTAATATTATTACTTTTTTACATCTTTAATATATATTTTATTATTCTCTATAATATTTACTATATAATATATATATAAAATAATGCTATTTTATATTATTATTTATAATATTAAAAGATTATAATATTTTAATACTTAAGCTTTTTATTATAAATACAATTCTATATAAATGTACGTTTAATTTATAATTATATATAATATAAGTTTTTTATTATTTAATTAATTATTGGTTTATTTAGTAAGTAAAAGTATTAAAGTTAAATAAACATAGGTTTCAAACAGTATAAATAAATACGTACACAAGTTTATAGTACTCACTATAATTTTAGCTTTAATACGCTATTAAGTAATGAACAAGATAGATATAATAAAGACTAAGGAAACGTTTTAACTCACTTGTTTTATTTTCTATTTTTTTTAATATTTTTATTATTTAGAAATAGTAACAATTGGTACTATTTTAGTATTATTGTATGGTAGTTATTTAATATATAAGGAATTGGTAGAGTTACCATTAGAAAAAGTGCATTCTACAAGACAAGAATTCATCTCGATTATTATGCATATCCAGCAAAATCACTACTTACTCCTGTGGCTCTAAGCGCTGCAAGATGAGATTTAAGGCTTATGACATAAATACACGAAATTGACCACGGATGTCTGGATTATTGTTGTACACAGTTGTACTAGATGATTTATTTATTTTACTGTTATCTTCTTTTCTCACACTTTTGTAACCTTATAAATTATTTTCAGATTCATAAATTTTTATTTATCTAATTTTTGTGAACATTTCACTGAAATATGTCCAATTCTACATCGATTGTACTCGCATGAGAACATTGGTGGGATCAGATTATAGTATTCGCACCTCTGTCTCTTCGCTTCGCTTTCAGGTCTCCGACGAGAACTGATTAAATCTTGTACATTTTTTCTTCTATCTCACAAGTTGCTCTTATTATTCATAAATCTGGTGTTTTAGTATTCTACATCTTAGCTTTAAAGCAACAAATGTAGAAGATGTACTCAAGTTATTCTTTCTTGTACAATATGCTATTTAGCCGTTACTCTCGCCATAGTCGTCATTTGCCTAACTATTTAAATCGAAATGTATATGGATATAAATCGAGGTTAAACATTAGTAGTCAGGTTATTCATGATTCAATATGTGAATACAGTCTGAATAATCTTATTCTCATATTGAGATTTGCGAGAAGTTCAGATGCGAGTAATATTATCTACTAATCATAAAACGATTTTAAGATAGAAAGGATATTTATTCTAGTATCACTATAAATTTAACTTGATTAATTATTATATATACTATATATGATATATCATTAGATTTGCTTTAAACTTCTAATATTTTGGTCATTATACGATCTCCAAGTTAAAATAAAATAACTGAATTCTCACTATACTCATACATGAAGTATTAGCGAAAGCATAAGCTTATAGGTATATACATGATAATGCATATTATGGTACTTAATTTATTAGATTGATTAAACTATAAGAAGAAATTATACTTGCAGGTGAGCAACTACTATACTTATAAATAACTTTCAAACTCTGCCATATATAAGTCCAATTTATAAACATGCACGATATAGAATTATTAACTAACGAGAGCTCAGTATGAGACAGCACGTTCGATTTGAGTTGATAGTCCAAGAAAATTATATTAATTATATATATATATATTATATTATATATATTATATATTATATATAATATATATATAATATATTATATATCTATATATATTATATTATAATATATAATATATATATATATATTATATATATATATAGTATATTATCTTAATATATTAATATTCTAATTATATAATTATATTAATATATATATTTATTATTAATTATTATTATATATATATTAATATATAATATCTTTATATATTAGCATGTATGAGAGCTGATAACTTAGATTTATCTAATAGGTGGTTACGAGTATTATTTTTTGCGGTCTAAATTATTTGCACTAAACTCGAGCAGTTGCGGTTGCGGTTGTTAGCATATAAAAAAATAATTATTAGAGTCAAATAGCTTATTGTTTACAGAGCACTACTCATATTGTACTTATCATAATCTCTCTCTATTAATAACCTGATTATAACTACTAATATTACTACTATTACTACACTTATTTAATTAACTACTAACTTACTATATACTACCTTATACTACTCTACCAATATACTACTAATCTTACACTATACTAACTGGATAATAATATATGTAGAAATATAATGTAACATGTATATAATACTAAGTTGAAATAGATAATAAGTCTATCCAATACAATCACAATGGCTAGATGTAAAATAATCTCAAATCCAATTCATAATACTATAAAGTTATTACTAACTCTGATAATCCCAAATCATGGATGATATATAAGTCTATATAATATAATAATATAATATAATAGATAAAATTAATTTAAGTGATAAAGTTTAGGAATTATAAGGTTAAGGTATTATAATGATAGTATTAGGACTAGGTTATAGGATTTGTATTAATGGTTAACTAGATTATAATATGAATGTACTAATAATCATAATATATATATAATAAGAATCGGATAGTCAATCAATAAGTATCAGTTAATAATACTTATAAATATTTTAAGTCCAATATAGAAGCAAATATAATTAATATAATTATATAATATATAATAATTAAATAATTATAATATATACTAATATATCATATAATAATAATATATATAATAATGAAAGACCCCAATGAATCCTGTAAGAATAATATATATAAAATTTATTATTATTATAATTATTTATTATAATTATTATAACTAAATTCATTATTTTTATTTAAAATAATTTTAATTTTACTGAGTCTGTATATTAATAGTGCCAATTTAAAGCCTCTGTTTTTCATAGGAGGTTTACATAAGTGTATACGTATGAGATCACGAGACCTCACATTGACTAACATAGACCCTACATCATTTATCCCTATACTTACTCCGCTTCTGTGGAACTTTTAAAGTCTACGATAAATTGGTGCTTCTATTACTTCGTGTTTGTATTTGAAATTTTTAAAGCGAGATAGTTATTCGAATAAGGATCTACAAATTTTTTCAGGCTATTTATTCTCCTGTTATTCTCATCCTTTTTCGTTATTATAATTATCAGTATCTGAGAGTATGAAGAGGTTATGTCGTTATGGTATACTACTTAATGGGTCATAATTATAACTATATATTTAGCTATCAATCTTAATTCTATGAAAGTAATGTTCGTTATCTCTCTCCCATTAGAAGATCATTATTATGGAGATCGTATCCTATTTTCTTTTCTCATATTTTGTTATTTCTTGTTATAACCTCTCCAAAATAGCTACTATATTTATATTATGATTTAATATAATCTTTAACTTGTGCTAATGAGCTTATTATATGAGTTTTCAACTAGTTTTGGCTTGATGTTGAAGGAGTATTTGCATCATTTTATTTCTGCAGTCTTAAGGTTATTATTATAAATAGAGATTCTATGTATAACTCAGCAATTGCGGTTTGCAATGAATCAGTTAGAAATACGGGTATTGCTCGAGTTTGTCGGTTAGTCACTACTTGGGTTGTTCTCATAATATACTGTCGTTGTTGTTGCTTGTTAAAGATATTTAGCAGATAAAAAATAATAGATATTCAGCTATTATTGGCGTGTTGGGGCGGGAGTGTTGCTTCAGCATCCTCCTCATTATTCACATAAGCTTTAAGAAAGTTTACATAGAAATATACAGTTAATTTTAGTTGATAAACAAAACATATCAATTATAAAACCCAGTTTTTCAAATGTTTTCATTTTAAAACATTTGGTAAAGTTAAATAGAATATATAATATAGTATTTCGGTAGTTTCATTTACTCATGAACACATCTCATACACACTAACACCACACATAACTTATTTCACATCACACACATACCACACACGCACACAAACTTTACACATATATAATATTTTTTATATATTAATATTTTTATATATTCAGTAGTATGTTTGGAGTAGAGACCGGATGGTATAGAGGAGAGATGAGATATACGAGAGCGTAACTAGAGGAGAGGCAGTGAAGATAGAAGTAAGAGTAGTAGAGATAGAAAGAGTTATATATTATAAATATTATATATATTATATATTATAATATATTATTATATTATATATATTTTATATTATATTAATATAATATACTATATATATTTATATATATTATATATAAATATATATATATATATATATTTATATATATAGTTACACAAGAGAAGAAAAATGGAGATCATTCGTATCTCGAGATAATTTACATAAGCAATTATGATGAATAATTTTACCACTGTATATACTCGTAATTTGGATTTGGAGTTTAATTTGAGATTAATACAATGAATTATACTCAGATACCATTCAAACTTTCATTATTATATATTGTTATATTATACAAATAGTTCTCTTATAAAATAATCCTGATTATGGTTAATTGATTTAAAAATAGTTTAGTAATTATGGGTGGCCGCTTGCTTAGCTATTACTTCTGGGCCCTCTTATTCTGAGGTGAGGCGAGGCAGTCGATCTCTATGTATACAATAAGTTCGCCATTTGAGGCGAGCTTAATTAGCTGAACAACCTTAGGTAACGATTATCGTCCTACTAGGTGCTGATTTAATGTCTCTGATAGTGGAGATTTTTTGTACTTGTTGAGGATGTGTTTATTGAAGGAGATGTGTTTCTCTGGTGAAGTTAGGATTCTAATCATACTTATAGAGAAGGTGTATCGGTGATTGGGAATTGTTATATTGTGATTTCAAATTCGACCCTCCGTTTTACTGAGTTCTCTTCCTTTGTTGAAGGGTTGATAATAAAGCTGGACACTTCAAGAGTATATGATGGTTATATCATACAGGTTCAGCGTCCACTTTTGGGTGTTTCTGATATTCGTTCTATTGTTCATTTAATATGCATTTCCTTGATCCTAAATTCTACTTCATGTAATCGACTATTCCGCTTTACTTTTCGAAAGTTGAAGTTGGACCTTTCCTGTTAGACTAATTGTGTCATGTCTTGCGATAGTTGTTTTTCACCGCTCTCCGGGCGGCTTGAAGTTGAGTGTTAATTCCATTCCAGGTAGATTTTGGTAAGTGTGTGTGAATTAATTTGTTTTGTATAAATGTATGTAGGTTGTTGCTTTTCGCTGTATTTCGCCTGTAGGGGGGTCGTGATTTTTGTGAGTATGAGTTGTCACTGGTAATGCTCAGAGAGCCCACCCCCGGATGAGGCGTGAAGAGGGATTCTTGTTTAGCGCGCTATTCAGTGTGAATCAATATTGTATATCGGCTAGATAATTTATCGACCATTGCGATAGAGTATGGGTTTGCAGTAGCTTCTAGGACTATTATAAGTAATATTTGGTAGTCGTTCCTCTTATACTAAGTTGTGCATTAGTATCATGTATATGGTATATTCGGGATATAATATCGTTAATTAGGTAATGTGTTGTTATTCTGGTATTGCCTTTATTGTTTTATTTCAAGTTGTCATGTCCTGAGATGGTTTCTGAATGAGGGTTCTGCATCTTTCTTAATTTGTGAATTGGTCAAAAAGTTATAATACTTTCTGCAACATTTCTGTGCCTAGGGATTGATATTAGAGTTTTATTATGTTGATATATCTAGTTACTTAGGGTTTGCAATTCTGTTGTTTCCTTGTTAGTTATCGACAATCCTGCCATGGTTCTCTTACCTCGTAGAATTAGTATTTGTATATGTATGTCTTAAACTTGTTGGTTAGCTTGCTTATTATGTCTGAAGATATTTTGTTGTTGCTTGGTGAATATTTATTACCGATTACCTCTAAAGGCTCCTCATTTACTTTGCTATGTGTGTGTCATTTTTATTGGGATGTCTCTTTTTGCTGACTAGAGTCGTTAGATCATATCACCGGTTTATTATCGTTTGTTGTGTTCAGAAGGTATATTGTCACAGAAATTTATCTTGCCGCTGTCATTTGGGTTGGTTTAGGATTCTGTGTGATTCACTGTGCCGTAGACTCACATTTTTACGAGTTTACTATTTGCGGAGTATGCAAGGGCAATATTGAATTTTGGAGAGCTGCGTGTCTGTTCTACTGCTCGACTATGATAAGGCACTGTATTACTGAATTGATGTTTCTCTCTCATGTCTATGTATGAGCTACAGTTAGACTAGCATCTTCGTCTGTTGGAACAGCTCCACAATCGTGAGCAGTGCATAGTAGTATATTTATTTATGGCTAAGTTTATCGTTGGTACAGATGTAGGATAGTGATGTTTGTGGCTTGTCAGCTTCCTAGTTTTCTAGTCGCTTTTTGTGAAAATTTCAGGTCGTGGTTAATTTGGTGGTGGATTCTAATCGTCTTGACCTTATTAGGATTATATAAGTATTATGTTGTAGACTGGAGAATTGGGTGTTAAGGTTATCATTGTCAAACCTGTAGTGTGTCCAGCCTGTAAAGAGGTTAAGGATCTCTATGATGAGTGCCGTTGAGAGTTATATATATTCTTACAGTGTCACTAGAGAGTCGTGTCTCTCAAAATGACACGCAGGGACTCTTTTGAGATATTGGGGGTTCCGGTTTCTCAGGATATATTCTCACTGGGTTCCTTAGTCTTGTGTTGTGCTAGAACATAGCTGGATATATTCTGTGACTAGTTGCTGTCTTTACATAATTGATTAAACTTGATCTCTGAGATTTATTCTTTGCTAGGTCTCGAATTTACTCAAGTTCTTAAAACGTTAATGATTAGGAGAAGGGGGATGTTATTTAGGATAATATATTGTCTTCTATCGATAGGCTATAAGTATTTGCTGTTCTGGCGGTTATGAGTATGAGATCGAATAGCTTTTAATAGATGTAATGTGCATATATGGCTTGAAGTATTATTCTAGATTTGCTTGTGTGGGACTAGAAGTTGTTCTGATTTAAGTCAGCAATTGATGAATTTGTCCCTTCGTGTGATTTCTTTCTTCTTATAGTTTCTCTCGCTGTACGTTTGGCAGTTGTGTATATATAGTTAGTCGAGCACATCGGGTTGGTCATGCCGTATCGATGTTGGAGGTTGGAGATAGTTGTGGCTAGAATTTAAATGTAACATGTCATACATATAATCTTTTGTGCCCATTATCGTCTTTGCACATCAAGGGACGCCGTAGGGAGTGGATAGAGTTGGTTGTGGTCGATATATGTAGGTGTCGCCTTGTTGGACATCCTATTTATCTCTGGTGTATTAATATTTGTTGTTGTGATGATCTTTTTTGATTTTTTTTGTTTCACGCTACATGAGGGATGGATATTTCGAGGCGTAGACTATCTCTCTTGCAACGATCTTGATATGAGTTATATTTTGGTTATATTTCTCGAGATGGAATGACTTGAGTGTGTACCGTTCATCGAGTTGTTATAATGTGTAGTTTGAGGTTACTGTCTATTTATTGCTGTCTGGAGCCTAGCTGACATACGCTTGGACGAGGACGTAATTTGGATATAGATATGGTGCCTACATTGCATTCATAGCGTACCGACTAACTTTCTAGTGGTTCAGAAGTAAATTGTGGTTTCTGCGCTACCTTCTAGCGATTCATCGTAATTTTCTACACTCAATTTGTTCTTCTTTTTTCGAGGATATTGCGTTACTGTGATTCTTCTATTTTGCGTTCGGGTTGAAGATTGTCGGTGCTCTGTATGTGTTGGGTAATTTTGCTGAGTATTGTCGCTTTTATAATTCGTAGCTTGGTAACTATATGCAGTGTTGTTCTTGTGGGGGGGGGAAATTATGTAATTTTTCTCTGTTTTTTTTCCTCTCTGATAAAATAATGTCGTTCTTTTGTTATGGTCAGATTGGTTTTTTATTATTTTGTGTATTGATCGTCTGAAGAGACGTGCTATCCACTATACTTCCTGCCGCCAGAGTGCTTTTCTTTTTTGTCTCTTTCTTTCTGGTCTTTATCTCCAAATACTGTGTCCTTAGTGAATACAGTGTTTTGTTTTACTATTTTCTCAGTGCTCTCTATTGAAGTAGGAGATAGATTGGAAGAAACTATGTTGGTGTTTTGTTTCTGTTAGGGGAGCTTTTTTTAGTTTTTGTGATGTAGCTAGGGTGGCTATTCAGAGTTTTACTTATATTATTATCCTTTTATATTATGTATTTATTATCATCAACTATTACTATTTCTTTTACTTATTTATTTATATTTATGCTCAGTTATGCATTGCAGCTTTGTCCTTTGTAACAAATATTATCCTGTATGAACCTATACTCAAAAGTGCTCAATTAAGTATTATTTTAATGTAAACTCATTAACAAGATATCCTCCTATTACTTATGCTATATTGTACAAATTTTAGCTTACCTGGTACATTATTCACATTGTGAGCTTATAATATATTTGTTTATCTTATTGAATAATTTATACTTATCTATTTTTTACAAATATCTTTTATAAATATTATCACTTTTATTTGATTCATTTATATAATATATTATTGTTATAAAATTTTCGGATAAACATAATTAGACGAGGTATTATTTCACCTCATCATCTCTCATTCATTTTTTTTAAATTTTGTATGTATTTTCATCTTTTCTTGTTAACTAAATTAGATGTTTCCATAAATGTGATATCTAAAAGATAAATAGAGGAGATATTTTTTGTTTTTAGTCCGGTTTATAATCAGTGGAAATTGTGTTGTTATACTAGAACACCAAAGTGATATGTGAGAAATATTATAGAGTCAGTAATTATTTCAGCTTTATTTTGTCATATTGATAGACGTAAGTTTGTACTGATAGATTAATGCGGATTGAGGCAAAGTTATGAGGATTTTGAAGGACCATGGAGTCGCATTTGAAGAAGAAATAATGATTTGGTGTATAGGAAAATACAGGGTCATCCTATGGTAACTTGTGTAGCAGCTTGTGAGATTATCTTATTCGGTGAGTCGTCATTGTTGTGGAATTAATAAGAAGATAAATCAACAATTTGTCTTATTAACATCATTTAGCCATTTATATACGCTTTTTTTATATGCTTGGGGGTATGAGTGAGCGACACTCCTATAGTATCACATTAATCTTAGCTATATGCATATAGCCTTTGACATTAGGTACTCTTACTAAGAGTAGACACTGGGGCTTTTCATGACTCCTGGTAGCAACTCATATATGCAAGGCACAACTGAGTATCTTTTTTGTCAAAATTTTTAAATTGGTTCAATATGAATGACATACACATGATAGTCATAGGAATCACGATTGGCGGAGGGAGAGATGTAACACGGAGTGGAGGAAAGACTGGAGGATTGACAGCATCTAAGGGATAAGATGCTTTCGTTATACATTAGCGTTTGATGCAGATACGTGACGTTAGTAACTGGATGTCAGACCTCATGGAATGAACTCGTTGTTTTGTATTTGGGCGCCTATGGTGACTCATGGAGGCAGTTGTTATAGTTCTGTCCTCCCGCTTTACCTCTCTAAGTTTTTATACTCACCGGTCTTTATATATGATTATGTCGCTGATATAATAAGAGAATGGTGGGTTTAGAACGGAGATTACATTCCCTAGCTGACAATCTGCGATGGTTATAATTCATATAACATGTGCGATGTAATGCTTGCTGTGATGATTTGGCATGTGGAGTTGGGAGGAGGGAGTTTTAGTGAGACGACTTATGGAAAGTTTTGAACACAGATAAATTTTAGCAGAGATTTGCGTGAGAGATGAACTAGCCATCACTATGCAACCATAGGTACAAACGTGAGTATATGAGACGTTGGGTACGACTGACGCGATGACGGTGATGTAGGTGCGCACGTAGTGGTTATTCGATTGGATCCGAACATATGCGCGCAGATCATGTTGAGATCAGTTTGTTTACCTGGGTGGCGTCTTTCACAAAAGCATAGGTATGGGGAGATGCTGTGGTCACGTGAAGTCTGGATTGCAAGTAAGGTAGATTATTATCACACGTTAAGGTAACATGAGAGTCGATATTATAATTTGCATGCATATTCTCATCACGGATCGCGCCGATGATATCGGTATCAAGTGGTAATTGTACAGATCTATAGGATGTTTGAATAGCATAACTGGTGCACTTGCCTGTCGCACACCACTACCTCGTACAATATCCCTCGCGTAGCCGTATGAGCATAATCCAACTCTCGCGCGACCGCATTAAAGACAATCTGTAGATTAGTGACATAAGACGTGAGTCGAAGCTGCGTCGTATTAACTCATGAAGGTTTGAGGACGATATGTGGGACATGACACGCATGGAGACACGATTTACCCGTTGTAGGTGAAGCAAAGAGTCTCGAATTTATGGTTTGACAAGAGCACGAAGCTCTGTAGTGGTTGCTCTGTGGTTGCCAACAGACTGGTAAATGTTCAGTAGATTCAGCGAGACTCGAGATGGCTGTGGGCGGCATAGTTAGCAGGATCGCGGGGAGAGAAATCGTGAGTTACTCAGTGCTTAGGTCAGGCTGGCTATGGGCTGGTGTGTGGTCGTGGTGCCGGATGATTTGGGATGGCAGTAAGGGACTCTGGTGACGCATGCAGAGGAGGACAGTATCACGTACTGCGTGTAACGCATGACAGCAGATTTGACGATGACGTAGAGAGCTCCTGAAGGCAGGCACTGGACACTGCCCACGTGCATAGAGCGTCGATAGACTACGGGACTGGACTCGGTGTGTTACGCTTTGCGTTGGAGAATAAGAACTCGAGGTGCTGGAATTTATTCGCGTTATGATAGTTGCTCGTTGATCGCGGCTCAGTAGGTGCCTTCACTCGACTGATCACGCCTGCGCACTGCGACGTAAAAAGACGTAGTAGAATACACGGATATAATATTATCCACAATCTGTCAATTAAAAGATTTATCTGTTATATACTATACCTACACCTAATCTAGAAACTGAGTACCTTATCTACCAGCGGTATCCAATTTATTGGAGATAAATTCTATACTATTATTATTATAATAACGATGATGATACTGTATTAAATAATGTAAGGTATTGGGGGTATTTGATAAATGATATTATCATTGATTTTAAATAATCTCATTTATATATCTAGCTAATAAGTCATATGTTATTTAATACATAATGTCTTAATAATAGATTCTGATACTATAGGTAATATTATGACAGATTCTATTGAATACAATACAGCTTTATCACAATGTCTTTATTACAGGAGTTGTAAGACTTATCCAAATGGTGACAATTGATAGAAGTATTCGCGAGCATTTAATAGTGTATATGTAGAAGCTCCATAAAGCATACATGCGTCAGCAATTAGTGGCGAGATTTCTCAAGTGGATAGTAGAGATTGTTGACTCATTTAATTACTGCGTGTTAGTGATTAAATTAAGAGAGATGGTTATTGATTTTTATCTTATATAGGAAGTTGGAGGTAAAGAGGGAAAATGATAAGTAAGAACTAATTATGCGAGATTGTATTTCATGTTTAGTATACTGATGTCGAAAGACACATACTTTAGAATGGTTGTTGCGTATATGATTAGATACTGATATTCTTTAGATACTTACTTTAATGCACTTCTAATAAAATTTTTATAAAGTTCGTTGTAGGACGAATCTTATGTGTAGATAAAAATGGATAATAAGTTGGTCGTTTCACGGTATCAGAGATTACAGGGAAGATAGTTGACTTTGGTAAAGACGACACAGCTGGACAATGAAAAATTGGAGAAAAAACAGGAGAATACGTTCGTCATATTATATGATGGAGAACAATCCGCGTAGTTTTTTTTGAATTTTTTGGAGACACGCAGTCAGGGCCAGTAGCTGTTGAGGTGTTGACTCACTACCACCCAATGTTTTTCGTGCAAAGAGAGATGGCTATTGATTGAGAAGTCACTTAGCCATGCAAATGTAACGAAGAATGATCATATCTAATCAGTTCAACTTTTATATCGAACTCAGCGTAATAACGCTTCACAAGTGTAGTATTCTTCCTACCTACTGATATGGGAAGTCTGTGAGGTAGAGAGAATGACATTTAAGTCTCCACGTATTGACAAAATAGTCAGACTTTTTCACTGTGTTGGCACAGCCTTCAGGTTATTGTCCAAACCCTTCCATAAGTAATCTGACTTTGCTTGGCGTTATAATAATATTTTGTCTCATCACGTGAAGTATTTACCGGCACGAGGAGCTTATATCTATATATATAATACCAATGCATGCTATCAAAGATTACATTATAGTTCGCTGATATATAATTTTGGACGAGATGGATCCGATTGCCTTTAATTGCACAAGAGTAACCCTCGGTTCGCCGACACGCCACTCCACCACACGCTGCGAGATAAATTGAATATCCTTTGAAAATCTGATTCAAAAAGAGTTTTAGTCTTAAATGACGTCAAGTAGTAACGGATTTTTTTTTTTTTTTTTTTACAAAGATGATCAAACAGAGTGAGAATAGTAGATTTGAAATGTAAAGACAAGAATACTTTTATAAACAACAATTTTGAAAAGAAATACAAATTAAATTTGAAAAAGTGCAAGATTATAACAAGAAGACAACAGATTGTTACTACCGAAAGGCAGATATCAGTACTAGAGGGACCTCTAACAAGGGGAATATTATATTATTGATTCAAATATAAGAAAAGATAATATAATTACTATAAGGTAAAAAGGAAATTAAGAATTCTTACTATTCATGACTATGTGACATCAAGCTATGTTAAAAATTACAAAATTTGAGAAATGTAGAAAGAAAATGATTCGCAAACGGAAGTTTGCTGAGGAATCAGAAAGAAGGTGGGGCCACATAAAAGACTTGCAATAGAATACAGGCTATAAGAAAGCCAATAATAAGTAAAATATATATATGAAGATACTGCAACAACAGGCTGTTGAAACAAAACTGTCCTTTGCTAAGTAAAACAAAGAATAAAAGGCAAAGTAAGCATTGAATTCATCACATAGGCCATTTGAGAGAGACTTATTAACTCGTATTTC
>JABUQX010037358.1:10000-17500 GCA_015478945.1 Trachelipus rathkii | reverse complement strand
TGGCTGCAATTTTAGTATTAAGCAGTGGTATACTTAGTAGGAAGTCTTTTGTGTAAATAGGAGGAGTCAAGGATACACACTAAATGTCGAAGACCGTTGTTTGATGGATTACCACTAGATTCATCTGTCAATCGAATGATATGATAAATTGGAGTGGGCAAAATGCATTGGGTCATTTGTACGATTGGTTGAAACAGGTTTGCATAATTCACATAGAGCTCTACGTCATCAAGAGCCTGTAAGTATATCACTCGTGGAAATAATGGTTTTTTAGAGTACGTAGTATAATGTTCGTACACATTTTTATGTTAAACACATCCGACCAACGAAACTATTTTCTTCAAAAAACGTAGTTGTTGGTGAGGAAAAAGTGGGTATCGGAATACAGTACACGTGATTGTGTTTAATATTATCTGCCACGGCATTCGGAGGATGGCGTGGCTTCGAGCATGTCACCTGGGACGCTCACATTGTTATTTTTACGCGGATACGATAGTAGTTGGTGTTTTATTTTCTTGAAAGAAGATAAAAATTCAGCTATATCACATTTAACTGTTCATTTGGGTTCGGTTATGAGGATGGTCCTTTTTGATTGACAAGCCTTGTTCATACGTTGTGATATTCCTTTTTAAGGGTTAAAATACGTGCCAATGTAATCTCTCTCTCTACAGGGTGTGAAAATGCATATTCTGAAGCTGGCCGAAAAAAATTTGTCTTTCAAAAAACAAATGAGTGTAGCTTGTGGAAAGGAAAAAATAAAAGACGTGACCTTAAACTGTTTTTCGCTCCCTGCTGTTGCAGTGTTGGGGTGGTGCAAACTTCAAAGTGAAATTGAACTGTCTGTGATCATTTTATAAAAGTCTTTGTTTTGAAGAGCATTCTTTTAATTACCCCTAGTGTTTTGAAAAATATTTTCATGAAGAGGGTAAAGTAAGATTGATAGTTGGCATTGGATGCAATGACACCCATTCAGATCGCAAAGCTCCACCTGAAATTTACTTTTGTGGAAGAAGAGAACCTTATATTGATCTGGGTCTTCTGACAATCACATAATTAAAAAAGTTGTACAGCTATGTATTTGACTTGACTTTGGATAATCGAAGTAAAGGCAATTATCCGCTTCGGAATGTGTAACAAGCTCTGTTCTGAGTATATCAATACCCATTGCAACATCATATTTTTGTGCACGAAGTGCCTAAAAGTTTTCAGCTTGTAGCCTGTTCAGTGAGTACCCATAGGGTGGAAAACTCACGCCAGATGACTCGGCTTCGTTCGATGTTGCAATCCGGATGTCATCAGCAAATGTTGGCAGAGCAATCCATTTTGCATCATTTGGTTTTTCATAGGCGCTCTGACGTGTTCATAGGGTGAGTGGTTTTTTAAGGTCGGTTGAAGACCGATTTATAGGTCTGGAGACGTTTTTTCGGAGGTTACAGGTCTTCCCCTGGAGGGAGAGCGGGTTCGGAGCCCCCCAATAAGGGGGCTTTTTCTGGTTCCTAGCATGGTTTAAAATGATCGGTAGATCCATTTCTTTGAATGGTTCCAATCGTATTATTCGGATCGAAATTACCCCTATAACTTCGATGTTTAAATCGTCTTTCTAGTGCTCTGGTTGGCATTTAGCACTGAATAATATATTATATTCGAGAGAAAATATTAACTATACTTAAATTTTCGATTAATGTTGTGTTTAAGGTGAATACACTTGAGAAGATGCCACCTTTTTCGCTTAGGCGGAATAGAGCTATCGCCCTCAACTTGAGATATATAATCTATGTATGTGATAAACTGATCCCAAGCAAGTTTTGGTGACCGTAGGTCACCCCTAAGGGGGTGCTGCGCCCTTAGCGCCATATGTCAAATTCGTCTGTAAAAATCTCATTGTTAAGGCTTAAGCTCGGTGCAAATTTGGACAATGTGACTATATTGTGAGACGTAATCTCGTCGGAGACGAGATTACGTCCTCCTGCGTCCGCCCCCCCGTAAGGGGGGAGCGCTACCCCCCGTAAAATTAAAAATGATGGTCGTAGAAAGGCTGGAGAATTTGAGATATGTGGAGGAGTTTGCAGCAAATCGGAGAGCGTGAGTCGGAGTTGTGTATTCGGTTTCAGAGTCCAAGGAGCCTCCACCGGAGGGGGGTCCCAGTTGAAAAAAGAAGAAGAAATGCATGGAATGCAAACAAGGAAGAAGAAGCAGAAAGGCAACGAAATGATGGAAGGACGGAGGAGCGGGGAATGAAGATGAATTGAGGTAGGACCCAAGGAATGGCTGAGAAGGATCCAGAGTCTGGAATCCGGCACACCGGTTGCTCGGTAGCATACTGTCGTGCGAGTTAATAAGACATTTCGTATAAACAATCAATCTTGGTGTCCTATATATAGGGTTTTGAGGTAGTAGATACTCGAATATCTGTGGTTTATTAAAGTATCCCCTTATAGGGTTGTCTAGGACTCCCATTTAGGGGGTTCCGACAAAAAAAGGCACCAAGAGTGGCAAAACAGAGTGTCGAAAGAGAGGTTAATGAAGAACGGATGAGAGAATGAATATAAAGAAAGGAAAGAATGTGAGAAGGAGTCTGACTCAGAGGAGTAGGGGTAGTTTGACAACTGCACACACCGGTGCTGGCCTCCGGCTGAGGTGCCGAGGATCATATTAAATATTTATGTACATTAGATACACAATATCCTGATGCTACTTATATAATATGAAATTTATTGCATTCTGTAGATTAATCAAAAAAATAAAATCCGGTATTGGTTTCAGACCATACCAAGCGGGAAAAAATAATAAATAAATAAATAAATAAATAAACGTTTTTTATTCTTTTTAATGTTTATAATTCCAATTTACGTTTTCTAACATACCCTATTGAAGTCATAGTAAATTCAGCTAAATCATAAACGCACCAATTCCAGCACCTCACCCTCTATGACCACTTTATGGGATCTATTGACTCTTATGAATCTATTGATCTAGTTTGTATTTCTATTGATTTTAAGGTCAAATTTTTTTTAAGCTAAAATTGTCATGTTTTTACATACCTAAAATCATAAATCAGTAAATCAAACCACCATCTTTCAATTCCACCCTCAGGCACTCACATGGTGTGATCTAGTGATTATTTAATAGATCTATTTGAATAATAGTTTGATGCTTAGTTCGATAACGGCTCAATTTTTATCTATAGAGATTGTGGCATGGTTTTTACATACCTAAAATAAGCTTTAAATCAGTAAATCAGGCCACCAACTATCCCTCAATCTGTCAACTCATGAACTATTTGATTCTACTGATCTATTGATAACGTTTGACTATTGTATATTAAGGTCAAATTTTTGGTACTAAATTGTCATGTTTTCAACTACCACACCTACAATCAGTAAAATCAGTTAAATTCAGACAGATCCACTATTATCCTCACTCCGATTTCTGTCCATATCCATGATTCTATATGATCTATTTGATGCTATTGGATCTCTACTTGATCTATTTGATCTATTGACTTATTGATTAAGGGCAATTATTTTTAAACTAAATTTGTCATGTTTACCTATATCCCTAAATTCAGTTAAAACTCAGTGAGAAATCTTAGTCACCCAACCGAGCTCCTCCCATTGGTTGTCATTTTCCCTGTACCCAATCATGATCTATTGATCTATTGTATCTATTTATCTATGATTATAGGTCTATAATTTGGGTTATAATAACATTGTCAGTTTTACATACCCTAAATCAGTAAAATCAATAAATTCAAGTCACCCAACCCTAACCCTTCTCTTTGATCATTTTGTTGTTTATCTATTGATCTATTGATTCTATGATTTATTTGATACTATTGATCACTATTGATATTATAGGGTCAATATTTTTTATAAAATTGTAACGTTTTACCATACCCTAAATCAGTAAATCAGTAAATCAAACACCACCATCCACTCACCTCCTGTCCATCCTTGAACTAATGATCTATTGATCTATTGATTCAAGTCACATTTCGAGTATCACTTGGATAAACATAACATAAACAAAAGTATTTCACATTAATAAAGCCTTATATACTAACCAGCGTAACATTCAAAAGATTATAAACCAGCCAATGAATGCTGAGAATTTTTAAACTGTAACGGTTGGTGAAAGTTCTACATTTAACAACAGTAAAGTATACTAAACATAACATTACAGACGTAACCTTTCACACTTGGTTCGGGAGCCTTCTCTAACATAACAATGTATTTACATTAACATGGTATAATTTAACAACAAATACCTTCCAACCTTGTGTAATTATCATACAGGCAGGCAAAAGTATGCTAACGTATACAAAGTTTTCATATTAAATAATAAAGCTTCATTGACCTTCTCTAAGAATATAATTTCATAGCAGCGACAATTCCTACAACGCTTTATAGCAATGATATTAACTGCTAACACTTAACAAAGGTCCAAAATCTTAATCAACAGTATTAAAGTAACTTATCATAGTGCTTCATCTTAAACATAATCCAGTCGACACTTTTTATCACTTATATCTCCAACCATGAGAATTGTATTCAATTTTACCATTAACATACGTATATTATTTAATCAAGAAAATTAAAGCAGATACGCGTTGACTTAATTGCATATTACATTTAATGGGTAAGACAACAGAAGGTAACAGTTTGTGTTACTCTCTGTAAAGCTAAACGATGAACGAGGAAGTGACGTTTAACGCATCAACAACCAGAGCAATAAACAGCTAGCCGGATGTAAAACTAGGTCAATAAAGCGAAGCGATAGTGGGGGGTTTATACATTAACATGAGTAATAGGGTGAGTCCGAAATTTATCATGAACCGTGACCTAACCATATACAATTAAATACCTTGTTAACGAGTAAGTGGACGGAACAAAAGTAATAGTTATTTGACGTTAGCCTTCTTTTAGACTTAGTCCACCATTCTCAGTATAAATACCTAACTCTAATACATTTGGAAAATGATTTTAATGTTCTTTAAGTTACCATTTTGATAAAGTTGATTTGGCATATTACTTATTATATTTTTAACCCTTCTGTTGCTGGTAATACAACTAAGCAATGTTGGAGGGGCAGTCGCGCAAACGGTTCTTACGGAATTAAATTATTTAATATGACACAACTGCGTATGTTGTGTAATTATTATCGAACAACCTCCGTCGTGAAGATAATCAATAACAAAGCGTCAGAGGATGCGGCGGAGATTGTCTTTCGTATCAGCACTGCGAAAACTATCCTACTGACTGAAGAAAATACCCTTAAATGTAATGAGATTTCTTTCTTGCAGATGTCCTAATTCAGAAGAAAGTAACAGGATTATTCTGGACTGTACGGGAATGAACTATTAATTTTCAGTTCATAAAGGTATATTTATTGCTCGTTAGACACATCAAAACAACTAGGTCAATATAAGGATAGGGTGGTAGCAAGACATAGGGGTGGTAGTGTCTTTATATAATACGTTTTTTGGCTAACTGCATAGGGCCGAAATATTATCGCTTAACGCTAGACATTGTTTTCACATTATTGAGAGGCGAACATCAGCATGACTACAGTAAAACTAAGATATACTTGTACAATGGACAAAACCTGACACACCTTACGGACGAATAACTGCTAACATTAACAAGTTCCACACTTAACGTCCAGTAAAGGATACCTAGCATACGGTACAAAACGTAACCTATTTCATACTTTTTTTCCCAAGCATATCTCTAAACAAATTTTAACGTTAATATTTTACATTAACAGGGTAATATTTAACAAAAATTTATCATAACATTGTCTAATTATCATACAGACCATGTAATAACTGTAAAACAAGAAAGTTAATAAACTCAACATAAAAATAAGTTCTTTGAATAAAATAATCATAGTAAATTGTAAATAGTTTTACTGATTTTAAAGCATAAATCAAGTAATAGTAATCAAACCACCTTAACCCTATTCCCGCTCGTGTTTCCGCCCACGGCGCGGCGCCCCCCGACCCCGAGTGGTCCTACTCTTCCGATGACCTTTTGAGCTATTGATGCGGGGTAGTGATTCATGTCGCGGGATCTCGAGTATCATTTCGGTAAACATAGAACACAACAATAAGTTCTTTATATTACCAAACTATCCGAATATATGCTAACGTAAAACATACAGCGTTTTTTACATTAATAAACGCTATACATAACATAGTCTGAAACTAAGAATAGATAATGCTTACAATCGTACAAACCTAACAACCATACCGATGGTACGCATAAGAGCGTACTAACTTATTAACAATCCCGGACTAACAACATAAACTACATAACACTTCATAAAAACGTAACCTATTCACACCTTGTCGGAAGCTATATCTCTAACATATCAAGTTAATTTTACAGTTAACATCAGGTAATATTGTTAGACAAAAATTTGTGAGGCATAACCATTGTCTAGGCATCATACTGACAAACAATATAATGCTAACGTAACAAATTGTTTTACATTAACTTCGTTAATATTTAACAAAAATTCATCATAGCACATGATAACATCGTCTAAATATCATAATCCCAGACGAATATAATTGCAAACTAACAAAGTTTTAACCAAACATAACAAAAATTAACAAATTTTATCCTGACATAACCATAAAAATAAGTTTCTTTGAATAAAATATCAAAGTAAAACGTAATATTTACTGATTTTAAAGCAGTAAAATCAGTAAAATGTAAATCAACGCACCCATGCTCCTGCAGTCCCCTCTCATCCATCCCGCTATGATCTACAACCTATTGATTCAGGTCCATATATTCGAGTATCATTTTGGAATCAGCAATAGGTAAAGCGTATTATCTACAAAATCCTTAACACAAGTTGACAATCTATTCGAAAGATACCGAACATCTTGAATAAGAATTGACCACTTATTTCATTCAATCAAAAGTGTCACTGGTTTCGAGTATAACATCATTTGACCTATGATATTCGTAGACATTAGCAAAAATCTAGGGCACCTAAACATTAACTCACCAAAAACTTAACCTAGGTCACGTTTCTAACACATCATCGTCAGTTAACACAGTAATATCTTACAAAAACTCATCATTTCTCTAACAAATCAGTGTTATTTTCACATTGTCATAGTAATATTTAACATAACGTACCTAACTTACGAATAAAAACAGTTTTCATTAACCAAGAGTATCTAAAGCAACACATTACCTTCCAAGAGAAAACCCAGTGGGATCGCCCTTTAAGGGTGTGAATCCTGCGAGGGGGGATCACCGCCGAAGGGGTGTAAGCGGGCTTAGGCCTCAGCCCGAAGGGCTGAGGCCTTACCCCTCCTTCGGAGGGGTAAAGCCCGCTTACACTATACGCTTAAATATTACTATGACAATGTGAAAATAACACTGATTTGTTAGAGAAATCTTTTTTCAACTGGGGACCCCCCTCCGGGGGGTCCCTGGACTCCGAATCCGAATCCAACTCCGACTCCGTCTCCGATTCCAA
>JABUQX010037357.1:0-23735 GCA_015478945.1 Trachelipus rathkii | reverse complement strand
TATATATATATATATATATATATATATAAAAACTACCTGTTAACGTGCTTTATCCCCTATTCAGAGGGTGACACGGGGGGACTATGGGAAATCGAACTTTAAGGCCGGCTATCCCAAACCAGCGCCACCAACGTGTAAGAAGTCAAGTTTTAATTCTCGCCCCCAGGTAGATAAAACCCAACTGCTACGCGGGAAGATTTGAACCAGCTTCCTCTCGTATGAGAGTCGGCGACTCACTCCCCTATATATATATATATATATATATATATATATATATATATATATATATATATATATATATATATATATATATATATATATATATATATATATATAAATATATATATATATATATATATATATATATATATATATATATATATATATATATATATATATATATATATATATATTTACACACACATAAGATGTACAGGGCCTGGATTCAAATCCTCATCCGGATTTTAGGTAGAAACTACCTAGAGAAGCTTCCCTCCTTGAAAAGGGCTATGCCTGTATATGAACTTTTAAAAAAAGAAAAATTTGTGTGCGCGCCTTAGGCCTTTATATTGCATGTTTTTGCTTATTTGTTGGACACCCTTATGGGGATAGCATAGTATGTTATGACAGTCAATGTGGCTTTCTTTTAAAATTGTGGTTGAACTGCATAAGTAGCAGCTATTTTGTTGAGTGCTTGTGGTAGGGTTGGCATGTTTTAGTTATAGTATTTAGATATGGTGGTGAATATGTTTTTATACTTCAATATTTTTAAATATTTTATTTTACTTTACTTTAAATTGGACAAGCTGTAGAATGCTGGGAGAGTTTCTTGAGATATTGGGTCGTTGGTTAACATATTAATTGTTAGAGAAAAACACCATTTACTGATTTTTATGAAAATATTTTTATTTTTTTTTTACATTTTTATAATTGGACTCAGCTAGGATCTGGATAAAAATCTTGAGAACAAAAGGAAGTTTGTAAAACTTTCCCACTCTTTGGTCTGGGATATCCTGACATACTGAACAAAATTTTGGCTGAATCTTACCACTTCACGAGCAGATCAGTTTTGATTTTAATCACAAATTAAACTCCAGAGTAAAATTTCAATAGCCCATGAATGAATTTTTGATTCTTAAAGATAGGTGTCGTCCCTAGAGATGTTTTCCAACCTATGTGTCACTATTCCAATAAGCAGTGGGGCCTGTACACTTTATTTCTCTATATATATATATATATATATATATATATATATATATATATATATATATATATATATATATATATATATATATATATATATATATATATATATATATATATATATATATATATATATATATATATATATATATATAATATATATATATATATATATATATATATATATATATATATATATATATATATATATATATATATATATATATATATATATATATATATATATATATAAAATTCAGATGTGTAAACAAGGTGATGCAGTTTTATGGAAATCTGATTCCGAAACTATTTCCAACTGAGGATTCACTTACTTACTTTATTCCTCCTCAAACGGATGGCAAACAACAAAAGAGAGCCAAAGGAAAGCTCATCGAGAGATACAGAAATATGAGAAGAAAGTTTCGAAAACTGGGCTTACATTCTCAGCATATTTCTAAGAGTGTGGCTAAAAAATCTAAAACCAGTATTTTATTGCATGAAGGTAAAATATGAAGTCTTATGTTGTAGTGTTAACCAAATTTTTTGAACTTTAATACATTATTACACAGATAAGTAGTCATCTATGATAAAGCATTAAAATAATCAATTTGAAAATTATAACAGCTTTTGCAAAAATTTTAGGTGAATCCTTATCAGAGGAAGAATTTTTTGAAAAGCAGCAGTGGCTTAGGTTTAACAAAGAACCTTGGGAACAAGTAGAAAAATTGTGGAATGAAACTTCAGATAAGAGAATATCTGATATCCACCTTAAAGAGGAAGCTACAATACATAGTACTTTTCTTGATTGGCCAATATTAGAAAACACCAATGGACATATTCTAGTAAGTATAGAGTATATATATATGTATATATATATATATATATATATATATATATATATATATATTATATATAGTAAGAGTATATATATATATATATATATATATATATATATATGTATATTATTATTTTATTTTATTTTTATTTTTAAAATTTATGTACATCAGTTACACAAACACTGTTTACCTGCCATCTGGACTGCACAACCCATAACAGGGTAACTACTAGTAAAACGAGAGTATCAAAAGTTTTCAATGGTTACAGAGAATGTAAAACTTGTAGTTTAGTAGCGAAAATGAAAATGTCATTACTGTTAAATATTGAAGACCGCTAATATATAAGAATGTCGTTTATAGGTAGTACTGAATAAAGACCAGAAAAATACCACATCTAAGTGGAGTTAGTTTGTCATATACAACCAAAATGTGGAAGATGGATTGTGAAAAAAAGGTTGCAAAATTGACAAGTAGGTGGCTTGGTTTTGAACATGTAATGTTCATGTGTGAGTTTGATGTGGCTAATGCAGAGGCGAGCTTGAACCACTTTATGGTAGCGGTTTTTCGGTTTTGTGCCCAAACGCCACTCCGATTTCTAGTTTCACACAGTTTATCCTAATCCTAGCTTACCTTTCAGTTTATCCCCTCTGTGATCACTACACCAACGTTCCTGCCATTGTTCCTTTGGTGGGGTAAGTATTAGTTGGTCGCCAACCCAACTACCACACGTACACAAGGAGACAGAAGCTAAGACATAGACAGGAAGCATGAAAAAATGAGGGGACAGAAAAAGGCTAAAGTTCCATATGCCACGAAGACATAAAAGTATTGAGGCCCTGGGGGACGCAAGAAAACCACATGTTGCATAATTCGGGTTCTTAAAGTGTTAGTTGTGTATCCAACATAAGAGGAATTACATCCTACTTCTTTGCAATTAAATTGATATACAACATAACTTTTGTAATCCTCCGAACAATGACCACGGGTACTAAAGTATGAGGACACTCGTCTCGGCGTGTAATAGCTTCTTTTCAGACTTAACATGTTCCTTTACAATTATGTTAAATTTTTGTTCTTCTCTAGAAAAGTTTGTCAAATTTAATGATTTAAAATAGAAAGCTATTTGCTTTCCATGTCAAGTGAATTTTTATTTCGAGTTAAAATGTTATTTATAGTTCTTTTATAACTTTTTCTATTTTAAATTGAGGGTACCCATTATTAATTAAGTTTTTCGTTATTCTTATCACCTCTTTGTTAAAGAGTCGTCACGTTGAAGTTATTTTATAGGCTCTGTGGATTAGGGTTTTAATAATTAATAGTTTATACCTTTCGAGTATATTAGAATCATAATTTGTGTATAAACATTTACCTGTACATTAAACATTTACTTCTCTTTCGGCTCTACCATTTATAAAACAAAGTAAAACATCTAGGAATGCCAGTTTTTTATTTTTAACATCTTCATAAGTGAAGTTTAGAAGTTTATTATTATTATTATTATTATTATTATTATTATTATTATTATTATTATTACATTATCATTATCATTATCATTATCATTATCATTATCATTATCATTATCATTATTATTATTATTATTATTATTAAGTATATGATTTTAACTTTCTAAGTACACTTGAAACAAAGTATTAAACTGTTAATTTTATAGTGGCTGTTTTATAATTAGAATTATAATTACGTTATACAATGTTTTCCGAAACTGAAATATATTTGTTTGTGATGTGTTGCTCCTGCATCTTTGTCTTTACGGTACTTTACCGTATAGCATTTGGAGATTTGATTCTTTGTGGTATATTTTTTTATTCTCAAAAGCAAGCGAAAAAAAATAGTTGAAGGGAATGATCCAATATTGGAGATTTTGGGACCCCATTTTAGCCCCCATGTAAAAATGGACATAAAATTCTTAATTTTCAGACAATTTTGATGGGGATAAGAGCAAACCGCAGCTTTTTTTGATCTCTAAAACATCATTTTCGTGTTTTTTTTTTTAGGTGTCTGTAGTCATTGTTTTGGCATTTTCATTTTTTCAGAACCATTTTTCTTGACATTTTTTCTTATCAACTTCTACAATTTTTTTGAAATTAATTCAAACTTGAAATATGCATAGATGGGTCCATTACGCACAAAAGTCACGAATTAGTTTTTTGATTTTTTGAAAATTGTGCTCAGCAATGTCGAAATTCAAAACAACCTACTTTTGTTTTTTTTTGTTTTTTTAATAGATCCTGAGCACAATTTTAAAAAAACCAAAAAACTAATTCTTGACATTTGTGCGCAATGGACCCATCTATGCATATTTCAAGTTTGAAGTAATTTCGAATAATAATTGTAGAAGTTGATACGAAAAAATGTCAAAAAAAGTGGTTCTGAAAAAATGAAAATGCCAAAACAATGACTACAGATACCTAAAAACACTCGAAAATGACGTTTTAGAGGTCAGAAAAAGCTGCGGTTTGCTTCTTCCCCAACAAAATTGTCTGAAATTTATTAAGAATTTTATGTCCATTTTTAGGTGGGGCTAAAATGGTGTCCCAAAATCTCCAATATTGGATCATCCCCTGAAACAAAAAAATGTTTTACTGTACCTGTAAGCACTAAGCTGAGGCAGACTCGAAATTTTGAATTTTACTGCTGGAGTCGGAGTCGGAGTCGAAATTTTTTGTTTGAGTGGAGTCGGAGTCGAAAATTTTTTTTTAAGTTGAGTCGGAGTCGGAGTCTAAAATTTTTGTTTAAGTGAAGTCGGAGTCAGAGTTGAAAATCCAAATTTGAATTTAAGGAGTCGGAGTCGCGGAGTCAAAAAATTTATTTTACGACTCCGCAGCCCTGCTTACCACAGACCGTTCCCAATCCTCACTACACCCTATAGCTCTTCTAAATAACACCCCCCTTCCACTTAATAAAACTCCAAAAATTTTAGGCCTTACATATGAGACACATCTGACATTCACCCCACATATGGAACAAATTACATCTTCCACCATACGTAAACTAAACACTCTCCGAACACTTTCCCAACATGATTTTAGCGACAGAAAACACACACTTATCACCACATATAAACAAACAACTTCACAGAACAACATTAAACTATGCTTCCCCTGGATGGTTCCCAGCAATAACAAAAGCCAACATAAAAAAAATTAAAAAAAAATTAAAACACCGCCCTTAGAATAATTACTGGTTGTACCAAAACAACCCCCATCCACCATCTACAGAACGAAACCAAAATTCTCCCTATCACTTCCCACTTAGAGATGGTAGGAACACAATTTTACCAGAAAACCTTAAACCCATCCCACCCTTGTCACCAAATATTCAACAACCCCATCCGTCACAGATTAAAACTCCCTCCCTCCTCACCCTCCAAACTCTATAATGACATATATAACATCATTCCCCCCCCTCCCCCAACAAAACTTGGCTCTCTCATATACATACCCATCTCACTAGCATTCAGCTACAAAATCGCCCTAACAACAAAATTTTAAAATCCCAACCACCAAAAATTTCTCCTGCTGAAAACTCACTATCCAGAAGAGACCAAGTTAATCTCGCTAGGTGCAGATCAGGACACCACCCAAAACTATTACATTATAAATTTAAATTTAAACTAGATAACGTCACTTCCCCCACATGTACTAGATGCCATAACCACCCAGATACAGTAAAGAACCTCCTTCTAAATTGCCCAGCTCTCGACGCCCCCCGAACTGCTTTTCTATCACATCTGTTGAAGACCTGTGGAAACGCCCAAAGGATGCGGCCGGCTTTCTGGAGGCAGTGTGGCCCTCCAATTGAGGGGGGTCAGGGGTAAGGAAGTAAGTACATATAGTTATTAGCAGTTATATATATATAAGAGAAAGAGTATATACATATATATATATATATATATATATATATATATATATATATATATATATATATATATATATATATATATATATATATATATATATATATATATATATATATATATATATATATATATATATATATATATATATATATATATAAAGTATGTGTTGGATGTTAAATCAGTTAGGGGTTTAGGAATGGGATTATCGGATCATTATGTTGTTCTATGTAAAATTAAGTTAGTGGGGGCTTGGATGGAGAGGAAGGTGATACGAAAGGAAGTGGGTAAAATTAAGAGTGAGAAGTTTAGTGAACAAGGTAATAAGGATAAGTATGTAAGAACGCTCGCAAGTAAATCAGTTGAATGTGAACAAATCTGGGAGCAAATGAAGGAAGCAGTTGTTAGCAGTGCAAAGGAAGTATGTGGATGTGCTAAAGTAGGAAGTAAGAATGTTAACAGTGAGTGGTGGAATGAAAAGAAGCGTGGTTGAATGTACTAAAAGCCAATGATGAGGTTTCAAAAGAAAGATGTTTGGAATTATATAAGGAGGAAAAAAGGAATGCTAAAAGGTGCATACGTAGGAGGAAAGAAGAGGTAAATGAACAGTTTGGAAGGAGGATGAATGAGGACTTACAAGGTAATAGGAAGCTTTTCTGGAAGGAAGCGGGGAAGGTTAAGAATGAGAATAAGGGGAACCTGGGTAGAATAAAGAATAGGGATGGTGCTTTTGTGACTGATGAAAGGGATGTGAGGAGAGTGTGGATAGAACACTTTGAGAATCTGTATAATATTAATAGTAATGAAGAGGTGATAGTGAATGTATGTGGGTTTGATGGGGCAAGAAGGAATAGGTATTTTGGGGATGAGGTTATTAGGGAGGTAATGGGTAGAGTGAGAAAGTTGAAGAATGGTAAATCTGCAGGTATAGATGAAATTACTGGTGAATGATCAAGAACGGAGGCGAGATAGTGATTGAATGGGTTTGGATGTGTAAAAAAGCGTTTATGGAGGGTGTAGTTCTGAGAGATTGGAGGAGAGCAGTAATAGTACCCCTATATAAGGGTAAGGGAGATAAAGGGAACTGTAGGAATTATAGGGGAATTAGTTTATTGAGTGTTGTAGGGAAGATATATGCAGGTATTTTAGTCGAAAGAGTGCGTCGAGTGACTGATGGACTGATTGGTGAAGAACAAGGTGCATTTAGGAGTGGTAGAGGATGTGTGGATCAAATCTTTACACTGAAACAATGAATGAGATGAGGGAGAAGAAGAATAAATTGTATTTAGGTTTTATGGATTTGCAACAGGCGTATGATAGGATTAATAGGGAAGCTCTATGGGAGGTGTTAGTAATATATGGTGTTGGTGGTAGGCTTCTGAATGGAATTAAAAGTATGTATGAAGATAGTGAAGCGTGTAAGAATAAATGGTGTCAAAAGTGATTGGTTTAATATTAATAGTGGAGTGAGGCAGGGATGTGTTATGTCTCCTTGGTTATTTAATTTGTATATGGATGGGGTTATGAAAGAATTAGAGATGGGGGTTGCAGGAAATGGTGTCAGAATGATGGAGAATGGAGGTGAGTGGAGGGTGCTCACCCATTATATGCGGATGACTGGTTTTGTGGTGAATCCAGTTAGGGTCAGCAGAGATTTTGGTAAGTGCATGTGGTTTAAAGTTAGCCATGAGTGGAGCAAGGTTGTGGTTGAAAGATGATAAACCCCATGTGAAGCATGTTGAGCTGGTGAGTTGCTGGAGAAACTGAGTTTTGTTACAGATAGGTAAGGGACAAAAAGTGGAACTGACACAGATGTGTGGAGAAAGCCAGAATGCAGACAAGGCACAGCAACAATCAGCAGGATGTGAAGGATATAAGTCTAGAGTGCGCTAGGGTCTTACATGAGGGTATGTTGTTACCTGTGTTAATGTATAGTAGTGAGACTATGGTCTGGAATAAGAGGTATATATCTAAAGTTCAACGTGTTCAGATGGACAACCTTAGGGGTTTTTAGGTGTGAAAAGAATTGATAAAGAGAGGAATGAACGTATTAGAGAGAGATGTGGTGTGAAGAAAGGGGTAAATAAGAAAATAAATGAAAGTATGTTGAGATGGTTTGGTCATGTGGAAAGGATGGATGATAGTCGGTTTGTTAAGCGGATGTATAGTGGCGAGTGTGTTGGGACCGGCTGGGAGACCGAAGAAAAAATGGATGGATGCAGTGAAGGAATGCCTGGAGGAAAGAAATGTGAGTTTGGTAGAGGCGAGAAGAATGGTGGTTGATAGGAATGAATGGCGGGGTGTTGTGAGGGGGCGTGGCTGTGGCCCACCTGGGTCAAGGGATGAACCCTGCACCTGACGATTTACATAGTATTAGTGAGGATCCGTCGCGGTCCCATGAAGCTCTAGGGTGGATTTTCTGACGGCGACGGGTTCCCGCTAATTGATATTGAGAGGGCGGTAAGGCTGGGCTTTCTTTTCGACTGTGTCATGTTCTTCTATTACTTTTCTTTTCCGATGCAATAACGCACCTTACCCTCATTCTTGGGGAGAGAGGAGGATAATAATAATATAATAATAATTTATATAATAATAAATATATTATATATATAATATATATAATATATATAATATATATATAGATATATATATATATATATATTATATTATATTAATATATATATATATATATATATATATATATATATATATTATATATTTATATATATTATAGATTTAAGTAATTGATTTTATAACTATGTTTGGAACATCATCTAAATTTTATCTCAAATGGAATTTGAATAAAGAGAGTATTAAACACTTAATGATGAACAGAATCAAACATAAAACATGGATCAACCTTTTGAAAAATATTCACCCTGAAGGTTCAAAAGGTTAGTAGTTTTCTGTTTATTTGTATTATCATTAATGCCTGCATGTGTTATTACGTATTTCAAATTAGTAATTAATCATTAAGTATGAAGTAATGGTCATATTTACATGTGTAAATAATTTTATCATAGTATTTTTGAATGGGTTTTTCACTCCACCATTATTTTTATTTTATAGCTATGAAATCAAATATATGTACGCAAATGTTTTCATTTCAAATATAAGTTATAAGAAAAGGTTCAAGTCGTTTTTAGTGGCATAATTTTAGGAATGGGTGTAAGTCTCCTTCAGTGGCACTCGGTTTTTAGTAGGAATAGACATCCCATTTTTTTTATTCAGAGATGAGGTTGTAGTTGGAATCTTTTATCAAACAATTTTTTTAAATTATAGTGGAAATTGGGCTCGTATAATAAAATGGGGATTTAACAGTTTTGATTTCTTTAATCGTGACTGACATCTCGTGCTAATATTTACATAATGAATTGATAATATCTGGCATTTAAGTTAAAGGAATATTTTGAATAAAGTAGAAATTTATTTATATAAAAAGGGGAAATTGTAAGAAGTTAATGTAGTTATAAAGTTGGATTTGATAATTGTAATGGTAATTTTTCCAGTACGTATTTAGGCAGTGTTATTGCTTATGTTATTTCGAGGATTGATATTTTTGTTTAAATAGCCAAAGTTTTTTAAACCAAATTTGTAAAATCCAGCTATATTTTTTTCTTTCAAAATTTCCCTTTATAGGAGAAGATGCTGTTCTTCTGTATTTATTACCCCTGCTGCTAAAACCCAAAAAAGTCGCACTTCCATCCAAAAAGAATACAAATTGGAAACCTTCGAAAGGTGACATGCAAGAGGCTTTCATGATTCATGCTCTGGTAATTTTATTATTTAGTTTTATATTATACTTTTTACTAAATTAAAAATATATTCCCTTTTTACTTTTATTACTCACAATATCCCTTAAAAAGTTAAAATGTTAATTTTATGATTTATTCCATTTTAATAATGCATTTCTTTTTCAGAATGCTGAGGATATTAGTATTATGATTTATTCCATTCTAATATTAATGCATTTCTTTTTCAGATTGCAGATGATATTCCTAACATCATTTCTCGAAGACAGGAAAAGCTTGGGGAGATGTCATTACACATGCAGCCATTTGTAATTATTGAGGGAGAAGATCTTCTGAATGCAGTGCATTACTACGTGGTTATGAATAAAGTGCTATACAGATTTGATTCACCCTTAAATGCAATTGAAAACTGCTTTAAAGCTTTTCATGTTTTCCACCTTCAATACCCTATGGAATCTGAAAGTGTTTGGTTATTTATACAGAAGTTCTTTTTTGAAATTACAACTGAGTGGGATAAGACAGTTTCTGATGTGTGCGAATTAATTTCAGATATAACATCATATAATACTGACGAAATTTCGGATTAAAATTTTGATAACCTTAAAATTTATAGTTAGAAAATGGAAATTGCTAAATTTAGTTTTGTTTGCTTTTATTGTAAGAGAAAAGTACCTAGTGATTCTAGTTTGATATTACATTTGCAAGTTTTTCACCCAGAGCAGTATTCTCAAAGTAAATTTATATGTGGGCAAGGTAATTGCCAAAAGCAATTTTGTTTAAAATGGCCCTTTAAAAGACATTTGAAAAAACATCTTTCCAATTTAAAAGTTATAAACTCTAATCAAAATTACAAAAAAACAAAACAAAATTCACAAAATGATTTTATTAGTTCTAATAATGATAATCTTTTAGAGTCTTCAAGCGGTGCTTCCAGTAACATTATTCAATCTACTTTAATACGTCAAAATATTAATCTATCTAATGATAAATTTTCTCATCCTTTAGAAATGAAAGACGAATGTCAAGTCTCTTTTTTAGAATATGATGTTTCAGCCCTACAAAGTAAATTCGAGGAAGAAATTCTGCAATTTGTCTCTCAAAAATTTCATAATGATTTTGCATCAAGAAAGAAAATTAGAGAGGAAATATTCCAAGCTGAGAATTTAATTTTTAATTCATCATTCTTGCCCTTGCTTAAACACAAAATTCTTTCTACTTTTCGTGATATGGACTCGCATGCTCTAGAACAGGTTTTTAATAGCGTTCAAAATCCATTTTCAGTATTTCGTACTGAATTTTTAACTTTAAAGTATCTACGTAAAAAAGAGGTGTATGTTGATCCTCAGCTTATAACGATAGGATATAAAACCAAACTGAAGAAATATAAACTTAAAACAGTCATAGAAAAAGTTCCCATTCGTATTTGTTATATTCCTATTATCGATACCTTAAAATGTTTGTTCTCGATGGACAACGTTTATGATATTGCATGTAAATACATGGATTCTTGTTCAGAGTCTGTACTTTTAAATGATATTAGTAATGGGAATATGGCCACTAGTAAATTAAATTACCCAGGAAGAAGAATTTTTCCACTCCTTCTTTACTATGATGATTTTGAATGTGGCAATCCATTGGGTTCACATGCTGGTAAGAACAAAATAGGAGCATTTTACTTTTCTGTTCGATGTTTTCCTAAAGAGTTTCAATCGCGATTAGAAAATATTTTTTTATTAATGTTATCTTATTCATCAGATATGCGAATGTTTGATAACGAAATTATTTTCAACAAGATGATAAAAGATTTAAATTATTTGCAAGCAGAAGGTATTGAAGTGAAAATCGGTAATGGAAACTTTAAAATTTATTTTCAACTGATATCACTTATTGGTGATAATTTAGCTATGAATACAATTGGAGGGTTTGTTCAAAGTTTTAATGCGAATTATTACTGTAGGCATTGTAAAGCGAGTAAGGAAATCTTGCAAAGACAAATGACGGAAGACATTTTATTACTGAGGAGGAAAGATGAATATGAAAGAGAGGTATTATTAAATACGCCTTCAGAAACTGGTATAAGATCTGAATGCATTTTTAATAAAGTTTCAAATTTTCATATATTGGACAATGTTATTGGTGATTTAATGCACGATATAACTGAGGGTGTTTGTAATTTTGATTTGAGTAAAATCATACTTTTTTATGTAAATGTAAATATTTTTTCACTTGAAACTTTAAATAATAGGATTCGTTTTTACAGTTACGGAGAAAATGAAGCTGCAGTACCTTGCATAAAACACGAAAATTTAGTCAAAGATTCATTAGGTTTTTCTGCATCGGAAATGATTTCCTTTGTAAATATATTTCCTTACCTTATAGGAAGTTATATACCATGCAGTGACAAACATTGGCAATTGTATTTGATACTTAGACAAATTTTAGATATTTTATTTTCAAGCACACTTCAAAAGGGAATTCATGTTTTACTGTCTACTCTTATTTCAGAACATCATGAAATGTATTTAAATTTATTTTCAGATTCTAATTTAAAGCCTAAACATCATTTTATGGTGCACTATCCGCGGATGGTTTGTGAATATGGTCCTCTTATTAATTTATGGTGTATGAGATTTGAAGCGAAACATAGAGAGTTGAAATTAATTAGTAATACTAGTCAGTGTAGAAGAAATCTACTTAAAACAATTGCTACTAAATATCAATTAAAATTTTCTTATCGTTTAATTTCCAACAGATGTTTGGATGATACTCTTGTCTGTGGAGAAAAAATAAATGTAATGGATTTTCCTGAAATAGTACGTCTTAATGCAAGTTTATCAACTTATGGGGAAAGGTTTAATGCTTATCGTCGTGTTATTTTTAATGGCCGTACCTATAAATCAAAATATTTTTTGTTTAATGCACTTAAAGATGATATGCCAATATTTTTTGAAATAATTTACATTTTTGTTTATGATCCTCCCCGTTTAATATTTTGTGGTAAGCCATACAGAACGCTTGAATTTAACACTCATTTTCATGCTTATGAAATTGAGAAACCCGAAAATAAAAGTCTATCACTATCATGTCTTTCCGAGTGTGTCGATTATAACTCCTATAAGTTGAATTTTATTGGTGGTAAAAAATTTTTAAGTGGAATCTTTAATATATGATAAATACTTTATTATTATGATTATTATTATTCTTTATGATTATTATTCTTTATGATTATTATTATTATTATGATTATTATTATTATTATTATTATATTCAGTTAAAAAATGTTCTGTAGTCTTTATTTTCGTTTCTATTATATAAATCATTTGCACCTGTTTTTTTTTCATCCTCTGTTGCCAATTATGTTAACACTTGAGCATTGAAGTACTTTCTTTGCTCTAATTATAATTTGTAAGCAATGTATATTTTGTTACATAAAATTTATTTCAAATATCTGAAAAGGTAAATGTAAAATTAACTTAACTCTGATTTACTTAATTGTGATAATTAGTAATTTAAAATCTGTAATTTCAATTACGATTATTCCTTACAAAAAAAATATAAAAAATTGCACAAGCATTGTATTTTATTTATGAAGATCATATTTTCTTTATCAGTTGTTAATATTTGGTTTTGAAAACTGATTAGTTAACGATAATTACAATTTGTAAGTTTAATGGAAAATTCACAGGAAAAACTTTTTATTTAAGTCGGAATAGTTAAACCCCGGATACAAATAATTTAAATATGAAACACATTTTTTTTTGTGCCATTAAACTATGAGAGCTTCCATTTTATATTAGAAATTTTATTATAAGAAAAAAGTTAGGTGTTCAGTATCGATTGATCTGAGATTTAATACATATAACAAATTATGTAAAATTTATAGATTATTAAATGTAAATTAAGGAAAATAGATTAGGGTTGATTCGCGATTATAGTATGATACCGGTTAATTTTTGCCTATAGTTTAACTTGGGCAGTGCTTCTCTGTATACTACAGAGTTTATTTTCTAATAAATCGTATTCGCTTTTGACCACAATATTTTTACATTTGGATAATAAAATATGATGTATAAATAATCAAATCAACAAAGTTTACTTGTAGAGTACAGTCATATATTGTTGCAACTATTTAAGATGCTATAGTTACAAATTTTTGTTCTAGTAGCCAATTCCAGTCAAATGGAATATATGGTAGATCAACGAAATATGCTGTTGTAAATAAACATTATTTAGTAAATCTAACCATATTTGTTTGCAAAGGTAAACCATATATCACTTAGATTCCTCTTAAATGTTTTTGGTTAACCGAATAAATCTTTGTCCTAGTGACAATTCTAGCAAAACAATAATATTAGTAAATTAACGAAACTTTGCGTTTACTAAATTTATGTAACTAAAAATATTTGTAGTAAATCTAACAAATTTTTCAGTTGCCCATTGCCAAATTCCAATTCCACCTTTGATTCTTAACTAAATGTCTTGGTTAACGAATCAAATCTTTGTCCTTATGACCCAAATTTAGCACAAACAAAATAAATATTTATTCATCAACGAAACTTTTGCAGTTATACGTATACATTATGTAGAACTAAATATATTAGTAATACAAATTCAGTGCCATTTGCCAATTCCAATTCCCATTTGATTGCTTATACCATGTTGTTGGATTAACCGAACAAATATTTGATCATGATTAATAAATAACAGGTTATTAAAATATATTTTGATTGTGAGAATCAATAGTGTTGTTGATGCAACTAAAGTTTCGTGTGGTACCTTGTAATAATTTCGTTTTGTTGTTGGAATTTGATGATCAACAATAAATTGACTAATGTTCGTTAGTTGTAGAAATAGTTGTTCTAATTACAATTTTTAGGTCACGGTCACACTATTTCGTTTATGGTAACCAAAAACAGCGTTGGTTATGTTACATAATTCGTGTAGGTGCTATCATTGACAAAAAGTTTCGTTGTGACAATCACTTTTTGGTCTATGCAAATAAATAATTTTTTCAGTGTAGCTATTAAGATATGAGATTTTCAAAATAATTTATTAGTTTGTTTATTTCAAGAATCTTTATGTTTTCAACAGGTTGATCCGTTTGATTATAGGGGAAGAGTTGTGGAATAGAAAATAGCTATGTTTTAGAGTGAGTTTTAAGAAATACTTTAAGAGGGGGAAGGGATAAGTAAAAAACAGTATCAGCCGAATTAAGTTGCTCTAAATGAAAAAGACGATTTGAAGTGAGTAGAAGATGAAGAGTCATGTCATTTATAAAAGAATGACTAAAGTTACAATAGCAGTTGAGAAAGCATTAATAGAGTAAGAGATAAAAAAAAACTCTGAGGAACACCACCATTAGCAGAGAAGAAAGAAAATGTTGCTCCAGTAATTACTGCTGAAATAGAAAGATTTGAGAGAAAACTGCGCATAATTTAGCAAAATGAAGGATGAAGACTAAAAGAGTAGCGAATAATATGCCAAACCAGTCCAAAGTCTTTGTTATGCCAAACGATACAACAAAAAGATACCCATAGTTCCCAAGTGAAGCAGACCATAGATATGTAAGACAGGAGTTTTATAACCTGTTTGAGCGTCGAAAGCCTTACTGATGATCTGAAAGAAGGAAAAGAGATTCTAAGAAATCCAGAAATGCAAGTGGAGTAAAGATTCAAAGGCCTTTGATAACATACAGGTTAGAGTTATAGATTAAAAGTAGGAAAGTAGGAAAGTAGGAATAGTAGGAAAGTTCGGAACTACTATCTTTCTTCGAAACCTGCTGAACCTTTGCCCTTTGCAAGTGTCATGTTATTATATAGGAAGTAGAGCTGAAGGAAGATAGGTTCCAGCTTAGAAGCTCAATTCCCAACATGCGGGAAAGAAATGACCTTTGTGCCACTTGCCTACCATAACTGGATAAATGTTGACATTCCACTTTAGCGTCTTATGTCATCTCAGATAAACTTCAGGTAAAGACACGGAACACTTGAGAGGAGAAAGGGTAGAAAGAGGAGTGCCAGAGTGGTCCAGTGTGGACTTAGAAGATAAAAGGGGCTCTATGTGATTAGGTTATTCAGCAGGAGCTTTTAGCTACAGATCCATAATAGCAAATAGGAAGGTGAATGGCAGTTTTGCAAAATTTTTAAGAGATTAGAATTTTTTTTCCAGTAGGAGAGCTAATGAGGTCAGCACCCACCAGTTTACTTAGAAAGCATCCGCCTGTGCAGTCGACATCATATTCCTGCAACGTTGTGAGCATGCAGGAAATTAGTTGGAGTGATTGGAAAACGAGAGTTTTACCACTACCAATATTGAACCAGGATTCTTGAGGAGAGGGACAGACTTTAGTTGATGATGAAAAAGAGAGCCTTCGCTTCCCATTCTGCGTTAATTGCACAACACATTTCGGATACACAGAGTGTCACAGTGTTTAAACCAGCCAATCATCAACGGCTTAGTTAGTGCCTACAGTGCAGGAAAGAAACGCAATATATGTTAGCAGAATTTATATAGGAATTATATCAAAGTTACCGCAGGGGGGAAAGAGTTTCATTTTAGCGTGAGATGGACTCGTAGTGAATACAGTTCAAAAAGGCGTTCAAGAACTTGTAGGCAGATATGGTATATACAGTAATTACCTTATTATTGTTCCTGATCGTTAAGAATATTGGAGGATCAGACATTCTTCTCTCCTAGATAAATGTGAGAAGACCTCAACCAATCAGAATGATGTGTTCTGAAATCCTCTAAATTTGTGATGATCAATAATATAATAATAACTGAATAATAATAATAATATAATATAATAATATAATAAAATATATAATAATTACATAAATATAGATAAGATAATAATATAATAATATTAATAATTCATTATATACTATAAATATATAATATAATGATAATAATATTAAATAATAATATTAATAATAATTAAAAATAATAAACTAATACATAATCACATAATAATAATAATAATTTATAAATAATAATTTATGATAATAATGAATGAATAATAATATAATATAATAATACATATCATAATCATAATAATATAATACACATATTAATAATAATACATCAATACTAATAATTAAAAATAATATTTATACATATACTTATAATATAATAATAATAATATAAAAATAATAATAATATAATTTTTCGTTTTCAAAATATTTATTTAGTCAAAATAAATATTACATATTTCATTTGTCATTAAAATTACAATTTAAATAATTTTCACATGAAATGTTTCAGGTGGGGATGCTATAGCTACTACTACCTACTCTACTACTACTATACTCATACTACTATTACTATAGTCACTACTACTACTAACTATATTTACTACTATGTGTGTGTTATACCTTTTTCTGTAACGTTTGTTGGTTCTTGATAGTTGGCCGTTATAGTCTGTATGTTTCATTACTTAATTAATGGTGAGTAATAAATCTTGGCGGGTTAATTAGTGAGTGTGGTGCCTATATATAATACATAATGTAGATGGTTTTGTATTTATCTTGAATGGTGTGATAGTAGTGCATAGTAGATATTGTAGTCGTGGGAATAATAATAATGAAAAATGATATTAATAAGTCATTAGTGTTTGGAAACTGAGCTAGTTGGAGAGTAAATTGGTAATGAGTTATGAGGACAGAGAGTATATGTATGTATGCCGCGTGGGTTGTTAGGTATGAATGATAATTGTGTTTTGTCGTGTTACAGAGTTTGCTGTGGTGCATAGGGTGGCGTTATCGTAGTTTAATGTGAGTTGCTATTTAGTGATCGTTTCTTGTATGTAGCACACCGCACAGCTAACAGTACAAAACCACACAGCCATAGGCGGGCACAAACATTAGTTATATATATACTATATATTATATATATTTATAAATATATTATATGTAACTATATTATACTATATATATATATATATATACTTATTTATTTATCAATTTATCATATTAATATACTATTATATTATATATATTATATATATATATATTTATATATATCTACTATAAATATATAGAATATATTATATAGATATATATATACTATATTATTTATAGTATTTATATATATATATATATATATATATTATTATAAGACTATTAATTTAATCTATATATATATATATGTATATATATACCATATATAGCGTATATTTTATATTTCCATTTATACATCTATATTTTTCCTTAGTTATTATCTTCTTTTATATATAATGCAGCGTATACTAGAGAGACTATATAATGGATAAATTTATTTTGGGTATTAAATCTAAATTTTATCTATATATATATAATCATATTATTAATATTTTAATATATATATATATATATATCTTGCAAATAGGGAAGTACATAACAGATCTATATATTTTTTATACTTATTATATATTTTCCTTATAATATATATATTTACATCTACTTATATATAATTATATATATAAATACTATATATATATAATCTATATCACTATAGATATATATTATACTATATATATATTCCTTCTTGTACTTATATATATATCTATATATATATAGTATATATATATATATTATACTACTTCTATATATATTATTATGTATATATATATATATATATATATATACTTAATACCATCTATTATACTATTTAAATACTTTATATAAATTATAAATAGTATAAATTTTATTTTGGGTATACTTAATCTAAATACTATAATATTTACTATATGATAGTATGAATATTTTTCAGAGCTCTACTTATATCAACCAAAATATAACTCTGTTATAGTTTTTCGATATAATTTTTTATTTAATAATTTAAATGGATTAAAAATTTCATAAGTATTTAACGTTTTATATCTTATTCTCCCTCTATTTAAATAAAAATATTTTATATACTATATATTATATATCATATATATATTATACTATTAATATATACTATATATATATATATATATTCTATATACTTATATATTATATATATGTATATTATGATATATATTATACTATATAATAATATATAGTATATATATAATTTATATATAATATAAAGTATAATATAATTACTTATTAATTATATATATATATACTTATATATATATAATATATTAATATAATATATATATTATCTATAATACTATTATGTAATATATAATATATATTATATATAAATTTAATTATTATTATATACTATATATATAATCTATCATATATAATATATTATACTATATACTATATAATATATAATAGTATATATATTCCTATATAGATACCAATAATATCATATATGATCTATACTATATATCTATAATTATATATATATACTATATATATATATATATAATATAATACCTATCTAATTTTATATATATAGATTATATTTTTATATATATTTATAACATATATATATTATATATATAACTACTTATATATATCAGAATATACTACATATTATACTATACTATATATTATTATATTATTATATTATATACTATATGATATATTATATTCTATATTATTATATAATTATTATACTTATATAATTATATAATATATATTACCTATATATATTCTATATACTATTAATTAATATTATATTACTATACTATTTATATATAAATACTATTTATATATAAATATAATATATTATTATATCTATATATAATTTTCATTTGCTAAAGTAAAGCCTGTTATATTTTTTCAAGTATTCCGACGAGTATTTATTAAATCGCCCAATCCCCATCCCCATTTACTCAAGATGAATGGGCGGTACATCCATGCTCAATGTTTATGTGGGTCGACCTAACGATGCGAGATCTTCGATTTGGACTTAGCCCCGCATCAAATATATTCAATTGGAATATTTCATTAAGGAAGTCGCGAGACTTGGAATGAAGTTGGGTCAAGTAAATCATATCAAATCTTATTATCTATATATCTATTATTATCTATCTATCATATCTATCTATCCTATCTTATTATCTATCTATTATCTATCTATTCTATCTATCTATCTATATCTATCTATCTATCATCTACCATTGCATCCTTTCATAATATTATATATATATATCCGTACGATTATATTATATATAATATATAGTATTACTTCATATATTTCTATAGCTATACTATTATATCATATAATTTATATCTATTATTATTATATATATATATATATTACCGTTTATCATTATAATATTTATATATATTAATATAGATATTTATATGTATAAATTTCATATATATATATATATATACTAAAGTATATATATATTATCATTTCTTTTCTATTTAAGGAATTCTTTCTTCTTCTCTCCTCCCACCCTCTTCTCTCTCGTCTTTTCTTCTTCTTTTCTTTTCTTTTTTCTTCTTCTTCTTCTCTCTTTTCTTTTCTCTTTCTGTATTATTATTATATTATTCTCTCTCTCTCTCTCTCTATTATTCATTATTATTATTATTATTATTATCTCCTCCCTCTCTCTCTCTCTCTCTCTTATTATTGTTATTATTATTCCCCTGAAGGAGCGGTCATTGATTTCCTTTTTAGGTGTTATTGCTCTTAATCTATAAATTTGTCGATGGATTTCCTTCGATATACCATCACTTGTGCGGTCTTTATGAGTGTACTCTCCGTTCCCAGCCACGTGCATGTGATTTGTTGTTGCTTCGTGCTAAGCATTTGCTCCCATGCCATACTTTTCCTCAACTCCGGCCTTTCCCATCAAAGGCTTCATTCACACTTCCTTCCCTAGGTATACACTCTTTTAAATTTATCCGCTTTCCTATAATCGTATAATTATATTATACTATATATATACTATTAACTATTTTAAATATCAGAAGCTATAGGGTATATATAATCTATATATATTTATAGTTACTAAAAAATTTCCTCCTCATCTTATTTATTTATTTAATACCTATTATATCTTATATATATAAAAATCTATACAATAGTCATAATATATATACTACATAATAAATCATATATTGGTACATAATATAGTATATATATATATATATACTCTATATATAATATTATCTACTATATATATATATAATACTATATATCCATATAACTACTATATACATATTATTCCTATTAATACTATATGCTAAATAATCTATTACTACTACAATATACGTAATATCATGGAAGAAGAGGACACGGAGAGAGAGAGAGAGAGCGAGAGAGAGAGCAGACAATCGCCCCCCCATCAGGTCTGTTCACAGTTACTCTGCTATGCATGTGTATGTTACTCCCATTTTTTCCCGTCACAGCCCCTTTGGACTACCTCGGTCGCCTCTTCTCGCACTGGCGTTCTTAGTTCACACTACACTTCCTCCCGTGGCATAAGCGTCAAACAGCAAGAAAACCGCGTCCAACTATAACTACTTTGACGGAGCGGCCTCGTAGGAAGCCTGCCTGCAGCTTGGTAACACTGACGGAGTGCCGTTTCTTGCGCTGTGTGGTATACTCTCTGCGGCTTTGACGTGCAAGCTATAGTTCCGTTTGGTACACCGGTGGGTAACCCCCGTCTTATAAGTTTCGGCCCGAGGATCCTACGCGAAACCTACGTTACGCCGTCCATAGCGGGACGTGGGGTCGGGAGATTGTGTGGGTCTGCTGGCTTTGTAACCTGAATGAGGGAGACGGATTACCTTCCTTTACGAAACATTACGCCTTTTTCCAGTCTAGTCTGTTATTCACTTTTACTTGTTACTTTAATTGGTTTGTTGTCAATTATTCATTCATGTAAAAATATTGTGGATATATATATATTTTTAATGGAAGAGTTAATTAAGAGAAACCGTATATTAAGGACCGGTTGAGATAAACCACAACATCACAGTTACCTCCTCTCTGCGTTCCAGCACCCACTCTGTTCTCTACTACTTCAAGAGTACCAGCACAGGTACCTCTGCTTTTCCTTCTTCTACTACCGTTGAGGGTCCTGTTTGCGTAACTTTCACAGAGACTTCCTTCGACTGGTATGCACACTAAACCCCCAGCGGTGCCACCACAAAACGATTAGGGGCAGGTCCGCGCAAACCGTGCCCTCCGTTATACGTCGTTCTCATTGCACGTCTTATCCATTACCTGCACCCCATCAGGGGCATCCAGTGGTAATCACTTCCCGATAATTATTCTAATCCCGACTCCACTATCTCCCAAAAGCTTTATAGCAAAGAGCCCATTCTCTCTTAGCGATGCACTTGAAGAACGGTTTCTAGGGCTGAAGCCCTCGAGTTCAATGTATGAGAAATTGGTCCCTTCTACGTTCAAAGTTGCTAACCCCCCGAAATCAGAAGTTCTATTTTGTCATTCTATTGCGTCTCTCGCATCTTCCTTCTTGATTTGGAGGAATTCCTGGAGGAGCCATTCTTCCAGGTGGCATTTGTTCTTTTGAACCGAAGGGACCAAGACGAAGATGTTCTCTATCATTGGTTTCGTCTAATTGTTCCTCATCATCACTTTCACCAAATTTACTGCAAGTATTTCGTCTCCAACTCGAAGACATCCTGAATTACTGGTGCCCTTTAAACATACCCTCCATCCCACCTCAAGGGGCACAATAGCGGTTCACAGTTACACTAGTTGAATTCTATTCCCCTCGCCTAGACGTTGCTTTAAATCTCACCCGGTATTGGTCATATCCCGCCCCGAAATACTTCCTGGGGACCGGCAAAGAGATATGCCCAGTCTGTGAAACGCACACTGTATAATCTAGGGTTTGCCCTACGTTTTACTATCTTCAAATGACAAGCTTACACTGTATGTTTGAAGCGAGGTGTTTGGAGTTTACACTGTACATGACATAAACATCCACCAAATTTACAGCAAGGCGTTTACACACCCAATTGCAACTGGCCCCCCTTCCTCTGCGTGTCTCATCCCAGCCGACACCATTATGCAGAGTCCTTTCCCACGAATCCAGGCGAATCAGGCCAGTTACTATAATACCTGGTTTGCCCTGTAATTGCCCACACTACCTACTCCACTTCCTAGATCGCACAGCAGCCACCCTGATCACTCTCTCCCGTCCACACATCCATCAAGAAACACCTACTCGCAGTACTAGTTTTCAACAACAACCACATTGAAACTAAGGTTAGTTGTCATCCCGGCCAAAACCTTGGAAACACCTTCTGGCAAGAACCATGTCCAACCTACCAATAGGTTCTGACAACAAAACTCAGCAACTTAAGGACTGTCTCTTTGTCCCTTCCAATACGGCCTCCACTATTACTTAATATTCTTGAAAAGTGTTGCTAACACACAATAAAAGCATAATCCCAAGCGCAGATATATATCGCTTACAATAAAGCACCGAATTGTTAAAGAAAAACATAATTCCCGACGCAAAACTGCAACTCGGAAGAGCACTCGCCATAAGTCATATTTTCCGAGACACAAACGCCATGCTTTATAGATTGTATCCACAGAACAATCACCAGCTTTCGATTCGACCCAACCACATCAACCATATTAACTAGTTTAGAGAAATGGACATATAAATACCGCTTTCTTCGCCTTCTCTTCGATTTGACTCCATTACCTCTAGCACCCTAAGGATTTTCGCCATTTGCGGATGAAATGGTAAACCTTGCTCCACAATAGAGCTTAGTAAGTGAACCACTCTTTTCAATGTTCGCTGCGCTTTCGAGGGAGGGAGATGACAAACTGTCACCTAAACGCCCCGCAAGCTCTTAAGTGTCTGGACCCTGTGGTTCATGAAGGGAACCATCAGGTCTCCATTCTTAAATCAAATGATCCAATCTCCCAAATCACCTCCGCTTGTACCAATTAGCTGAGCACAAACCTCTCCCACGGTATCAAGACCATTCTAGGCCAGAACCAAGATTCTATTGGAACCCAAACTATCGTCGCAACCCACACCTTTTTAACACAGATGCACACCTTTCTCGGTGGACACTTCTTCCAGCATCTTCTCATGGAGACACCACTCCCAGTTCTCACCAATTTATATTGAATCTGCTTGCTTTCGGTAAGATTGATACGCTTTCCATTTCCCTTACACATGAACATTTTGACACATATCCG
>JABUQX010037356.1:20000-23330 GCA_015478945.1 Trachelipus rathkii | reverse complement strand
GTTGCGGATGCGGATAGTGAAAATGCGGATGAGGTTGCGGATGCGGATAGGGAAAAATTGATGCGGATATCCGCATATGCGGATGCGGATCGGATACCGCTACAACCTCTAATATAATATATATATATATATATTATATATATATATATATATATATATATATATTATATATATATATATATATATATTTATTATATATATATATATATATATATATATAATAGTTGCGTAATGTTGCTTGGATCCGAGGCATGGCATAAACCATCCCTAGCGATAAAATAAGAGTTAGCTGGTAACCAAACCCAACTACCCCGGTCCTCTTTACTCTCTCTTACGACACGCAGAAACGTACCCTGTGGAATTGATTCTCCCTCACACACATAGGATATAAAAAAAAAAGTTTGTCTGTAATAGTTAGTAGTTTTTATTGGCTCTGTGTGTGATAAACGGGAGTCTACTCCATTGTAAGGAGGAATGTTGGGTATGAGGGTAAGAAATGTGAACCATTGGCCCACATGTGGGTGGCATGGGATTGCACCCCAACAATCCAAATGCCCAATGCGAGGTAGTCTCATCGCTCAGAGAGCGCTACTTCCCTCCCTCTGTAAATAATAATAATAATAATAAAAATAATAATAATAATAATAATAATAATAATAATAATAATAATAATAATAATAATAATAATAATAATAATAATAATAATAATAATAATAATGATATGATAATAATATAATAATAATAATAATAATTAATAATTATATACAGAATTAGCAATTATAATGTAGCACCTTTAACAACGGAGCACAATTATTAATTTAAAATATAAAAGGTCTTTATTAATAAAATAGTAAAAATTAAATACAATTATTGTTTCTGCAAGGTTTAAGTCGTTACGAAATTTATATTAAGTAATTGAAAAATTATATTTAAGGAATTAAGTTATAGCTTTTCTAAACTGTACAGTTTAGTTTTCAAAATATTGGCATTATGACTCAGGAATTTTGGTTCGTTTGGCACAAGTTCAAAAGTCTTAGCCATTCCTGTAGTGAATTTTGAAGATTTGTAATCATTGACACAACTACTCCCTGAGGAAGGTCGATGGTAAACCTCTATTCTATGGATTTACTTAACTAAGGATCGTACCTTGGCATAATAAATAAAATAGAACTTTTACCAACAGCACCTTCAGAGTGAGAGTAGCATATTTTCTTGTTGTTCACGAAAGCTATCAAATCCCTACTACCTTTTGCGAATATCCGATCCAAATCCCTAAGGATTTCCTTTATCATACCTCTCAGTTTCACGTGAAGGTTGTAAAGTTTTTGAAGTGTTTACAACTTCAAAAAAACTTTGGGATCCTTATCATTGGTATTTTGATTTGGGTTGATTAAATCATTGACATTTGGGACAAAACCATCTCTAGCAAACTTGTAAGAATTGCTTACGTAAGCTACATTTTTTAAATTTCCTTCGGAGTCCCTAACATATTATCTTCCTCTTCTACATATTATTGGATCATTCTCATCAAGGAAAGTTGAATCATGTTCATTCAGGCTTCAAAACAGATTTGCCGTGTACTTTGTTAATTAAAGGCTTTCCGAAGCTTTTTTTTATTTACAAAGCCACTTAAACTAACTAACTGACTAACTAACAAACTAACTAACTAACTAACTAACTAACTAACTAACTAACTAACTAACTAACTAACTAACTAACTAACTAACTAACTAAACTGTTTAATACTAACCTAACTAACTAACTAACTACTAACTAACTAACAACTAACTAACTAACTAACTAACTAAACTAACTAACTAAACTATATATATATTATATATATATATATATATATATATATATATATAATTATATATATATATATATATATATATATATATATATATATATATATATATATATAAACATTGGTTTGCGATATACTGAGAAAACAGGGCGAGAGTTGTCATTAATATCTATCATCATATCCAGAAAAGGCAATCTACCATTAACAGACCTCTCCAGTGTAAATTTAATGGACGGTAGCTTATTATTAATATTATTAAGTAACAATTGTGGGTCCACATTATTTGGAAGGATGGCAAATACATCATCAACGTACCGCCACCATTTAATGTTCGGTATACCATTCTCACAAAATATATATTTCATTTCAAATAGCTCCATGAATATATTGCTAATAATTGGGGAGAGGGGGGGGAACCCATACTGAGACCAAACGTTTGTTTATAAAATGCATTATTAAACTGAAAGTGCAAATGTTCCATACATAATTCAATTAGTTTTCTGATATTTCCAAAGAAAATTGAGAAATTGATATCATTATCGCAGATATACTTTTCTAACCAATCCAACGCTATGTCAATCGGAACACTAGTGAACAATGACACAACGTCAAAACTAACTACAAATTTATTAGTGAAATTTTCGTTATTAATTTTTTCAATGAAATCTTGGGAATTTTTTATATGCGAGATAGAAATATTACTAATTAAGCTTTTTAGTTCATTGCCCAACCACGAAGCCAAATTATAGGTTACACTATTAACATTTGAGATGATAGGTCTGAGAGGTATATCCTGCTTGTGTATTTTTGGTAGACCATAAAATTGTGAAAGTTTTGGTAAATACGCGATAATTTTTTTATTTAATTCTTTAAATCTTTAAAGTATTTTTAATAGAATTATTGAAACGCGTTTTGGAGAATTTATTTAAGGATAAAGAAGTGACCTAAATCACGCTTTTTATAAATTTAAATTCCTGTACCCTATACCATGGGCTACATACATATTTTTCCTGCTCTAAGAAATTGGTCTGTAATTATACCTTTTTTTTTGTACTAAAAGAATTCAGTTTTAGTTTTCAGAAAATTTTATCAAATTCAGTTTCATTAATTTAGTCCGTTCCAAACACTCTTAAGAAGAAATTTAGGTCAAAATTTCAATTAAATAATGAACATAGTAATTCATGAATTTATAGTACAGCTTGCAATAATTGTGGTGAAAAAATATCTTGGTGAAACCGATGATTTCAAAAGACGTACATATCAACATGAATATAACCTGAGGAGTGGAGACCTCAACTCTGCTTTGCACCACCATATAAATAAGCAATATAATCATGCGATCAATATGCTTTCTACCAGCATAAAGAATAAGCATTATCATGTGGTCAATATGACTCATTAAAATAATTTTATCTTGCAAAAATGTTAAGCAAAGAAAATTTATTGAATAATTTATTATAAAAAACAACAAATAACTTCAACAAAAATCCAGGAGAAATAAAAATTAATAACCTGTTAAATAA
>JABUQX010037356.1:10000-12500 GCA_015478945.1 Trachelipus rathkii | reverse complement strand
TATATATATAAAATAACAACCCCTAGTATACTTCAAACCATACCAACTATATATATATACTATATTATATATATAATATGCGTTCGGATTATCCCGGTGCATGGATTGCATGTTTGAGCCACTCCACCCTTAGGTAGTGGGGAAGGCAATTGACAGATGAAGAATGATGATGATATATATATATAATATATATATATATATATATATATTATAATATATATATATATATATATATATATATATATTATATATATATATATAATTATATATAATATATATATATTATAATATATTTGTGTTTTGTGTACTTATTATGCTCGAGATATTTGCAAATGTTTTTAGCTATAAGTAATATAAACTATTTTGTATCATCTGATGCCAAAAAAGATCAACTTTCACCAAAGTCGAGAAATGACATTTGTGTAGCTAGCGATGACGTCGCCTCAGGTCTTGTTCCTCAATGAACGAACACTTTTGTGTCACCAGAAATAAAGATGACACTATGTTGCAAATTATATTTACCAACGTACAAATAAAATAGATTTCTTTAGCATGAGAAGTTCTATAAAAATGGAAATTTTAATACCAATTTATATATATATTTTTTAATATCTTTAAAAATTATTATTTATTTATTTATTTATTTATTTATTTATTTACTTTTAAGAATTTTAATTAGCTTTTGCGACTCCTTTCTCTTCTGTTCCATTTAGATTTTCGTTTAAATTATAAAGAATTTGCCTTGCATAAACCATGATCTTTCCTGAGGAAGAAAAGCAAATCTTTGGTGTAGACATTTTTTAAAAACTAATTGCTTTTTTAATTTTATCTATCTATCTATCTATCTATCTATCTATCTATCTATCTATCTATCTATCTATCTATCTATCTATCTTTTTTATTTAGTATTATCTATCTATCTATCTATCTATCTATCTATCTATCTATCTATCTATCTATCTATCTATCTATCTATCTATCTATCTATCTTTTTCATTTAAATTATCTATCTTATTCATTTAGGCTATCTACCTATCTATCTATCTTATTCATTTAGGTTATCTATCTATCTATCTATCTATCTATCTATCTATCTATCTATCTATCTATCTATCTATCTTATCCATTTAGGTTATCTATCTATCTATCTATCTATCTATCTATTTATCTATCTATCTATCTTATTCATTTAGATTATCTATCTATCTATCTTATTCATTTAGGTTATCTATCTATCTATCTATCTATCTATCTATCTATCTATCTATCTATCTATCTATCTATCTATCTATCTATCTATCTATCTATCTATCTATTTAAAAAAACAAGTAGCTTTAAGAAATATATTAAATTCCAATGAGCCACTGCATTGAAGAAATTTGTAATTAAAAGAAATAATTCCTTATGGTATATGGTTAAATTTCTCTCATGGTAAAAGGGATTGAGGATAAGATGGAACATTGACGAATTAAGATGCCAATCTAGCATTAGATCTGACTTGAAGCTAAACTTTTGAGGATTCATGTTTTATTCCGTTGTAAACTTATAAAGAGAGAAATAGAAATCTCAAAATATGAAATATAATATAAATCTAATATAAATATAATATAAATATGAAAATATAATATATATGGGAAAATATGAAATTTCCATTATTTCCTCATAGTAAAAATTAGCATAATTTTTAGTTTTTGTAGTGGGGCCATTTTTCTTAAATTCTTATTAGGTAGTTCAAATATTTCCTAAATCCCAAATAGCAAAATATTTTGGTTTAACATCACACCAAATTGGACACATTTTACAGAAATGTTTATATACTGTAAATTCATTACATAGGGCAATTTAATGTCACACATTAGGTTTGAAAATGTTTTTGGAATGTTGAAATAAAAAATGCACATTATACAATACAATTTATGAATTATTTGCTAAAGTTGTCTTGATATTTTATCGCCTTTAAAGTTCAAAAAAGAATTAAAATTTCTAAAATGCTCCAACTTTAAAATATTTATCTCGTAATACAGAAAAAAACAAAAAACAAATTTGTGTCACATATATATATATATAATATAATATATATATATTAGATAATATATATAATATATATATATAATATATAATATAATATTTATATATATATATATATATATATATATATATATATATATATATATATATTTATTATTATATATATATATATCATATCTATTATATTATTATTATATATATATATATATATAGTATATATTATATTATATATATATATTATTATATATATATTATATATATTAATACTATATATAGTATATATAGTTAATTGAGTACACCCCCTATTATACGAGGGGAGGGTTGAAAAGTAATGCCTGTTGATGCGTTGCTAAGCAACGGAAGCAGATATAAACATAATTAGCCCTGCATTCGAAAGATTTAAGCTTGTAGAATAGATTTGACACGCGAACGGTATAGTTATTTGGTTTCATTGTTGATGCCAGTTATAGGA
>JABUQX010037356.1:0-5000 GCA_015478945.1 Trachelipus rathkii | reverse complement strand
TTTATAAAAATAAATATATATATATATATATATATATATATATATATATATATATATATATATATATATATATATATATATATATATATACTATATATATATATATATAAATATATTATATATATATATATATATATATATATATTATAATATATATTTTATTTTATAATATATATATATATATATATATATATAATATATATATATATATATATATATATATATTTCATTCTTTCTTTCTTCATCTTTCTCTTTTCCCCAAGACAGGGGGTAAGGTGCGTTACATGCATCGGAAAAGGAAAGCAGTGAAGATTATGACATAAGTCGAAAGGAAAGCCCAGCCTTACCGCCCCCCTCTGTACCATTAATTAGTGAGAACTCGTCATAGACAGAAAAATCCACCCTAGAGCTCACGGGACCGCGACGGCGAACCCTCACTATGGTAAATCGTCGAGTGTAAGGGTTCATCCCTTTGGCCCAGGTGGGCCACAACAAACACATCACAAACCCCGCCATATCACTCCTATAATCGCACCTTTTATTCTCGCCTTGCACCCAAACTCACATTTATCTCATCCATTCAGACATTCCGTTTACTGACTCAATCCACTTTTTCTTCGTCTCCCAGCCGGTCGGTTTCCAACACACTCGTCACTATACATCCGCTTAATTAACCGACTATCATTTCATCCTTTCCACATGACAAAACCACTTCAACATACTTTCATTTATTCTCTCATTTACCCCTTTTTTCACACCACCACAACTCTCTATACGTTCAATTCCTCATCTTTATCAATTCTTTCCCAACCTAGCATGCCCCTTAATTGTCTATCGTTAAACACATTGAACTTTGGATCTGATACTTCTTATCCAGAATATTATGTCTCATAATGCCTGGAATTAATACTCAATTATACAATCTTAACATCAATTATGGAACAATCATTGTTACGTAATGACGAACATACAACTTAATCTTATTGTGTATAAGTACCACTTCTTTTATCGACACCTACGTATCTTTAGTCCCTATTATACCTCACATATATCAATCTCAATGACTTTACTGTGCACCAAAAGAATCACCTTCAACTGCCACTTTAATTGGTATCTCACGATATCTTTTATTCACAAGGAATGCCCTGTAAAACTTATCATTCTCTAGCAATGCAAATAACCGGAGATTCCGCATGGTGACTAACACCTCACAACATAATTACCGAATTAATGATTTTAAAATAGGCAATCACGTTGTCCGAGGACTGATGACGTCACCTAATATCATAAGCAGACACTTCACTACTCTTGATAGATGCACTATTTTTGGATTGATTTAACTTACAATAGTTAATAGTCATAATTGATATGGCGCTACTAGAGATTGTGGTAAGACCAGTTCCTTGTGGCTATGACATACATCTCCTCATCTCCGTGCAATAAGAGTGACTCGAGCAGAAAGTATAATAGAACTCCAGGACGATGTGGAGACGGACAGAAGAGAGGTAATTAGACGCAACACTTGGAACTCTATATTTGGCGCAGTGAATAAAGTTGGTTTATTGAGCAAACCACAGGTATTGAGTACTCGAGTTTTAGTACTAAGGCTTACTATACATAAAGCTAAAAAATAATAATAATTATTATAAACTAAATATTATTTAAGTACGAGCCTTATTTTTATAAAAATCATACCTAATCGAGCATAACATGAAATTGTGCTACTGACATAACTGGACCTTCTTAGGAGATGGGACGGAAAATACAAAAAATTATATTAGTATTATTCAGGAATTTGCAATAAATAGATTTATTAAAATAAGTAGGATTTGTGAGGAATGTGTAAATATTTTCAAAATAATCTTGATAAATAACATATTAATCCAATTAAGTATTAAATATCTTGATAAATTTAAATAATTAGTCAAAATATAGATGATATAAACCATTATTTAAATGATGACCCTGAGTAACAAAACGATAAATACTAATATTAGTTATAGTGGGTAAGGTGAGTAGTGACAAAATTAACAGTCAGTCTACATATAATATAAGTCTACCATAAATAACTTTCTATTACCATTAAATGTTTGCGGTACCACTATATCATACTATGAAAAGATTTACTTCCCCTATTTTATTGTTTTGTATCCTGTTTACCCAAGGACTCGAGACCCCTCCTCTCTGTGGATATTCATTTATGGACCAAGACGGTCTCCTACAATAAGTGTAGATATTGTGGATGGGTAATAAATAGTTTTTTTTTTTATTTTTATGTTATTGACTATATATAAACAGTTGTTGCTCCATATTTGATATAGAATATTAATGTATACTGTGAAGATGGGTGATAAATATATTTATTAATTAGGGATATTACTTTTATTACGTAATTAATTGTCGATGAAGGTAGGTATTGGATAAATGTGTGTGCAAAATAACATACAAGTTTAGAGCCTATCACTCCCCTAATTATCCATACATTATTTTATCAAGGCTAAACTTGATGGTCACTGATTATTCGCTAAATTCTCGATTGAAAGTGTGATATTAAGAATTGGAAGATAAATTATCAAGATTTAAGAATATGGTAGGTATATATAGAAGAACATTTTACTCAATACTTTAACTAAGTAGTGTATACTCTATATTTTCAGCCTGTCTCTCTTTATATTTCAAAATGATATCTTTTGCATCCCTATGAATGACACAAAATAAATACTGGACCTCTTGGTCATTATTCATACGTAGGGTGCTGAGATAATCTATCTTCTAGCAGTGAAAATGTAGATCAATCTCGAATATAAGATTTCAGCTTACTAAGATTAGCGAGTCCTCATTCATTATATATTATTTAAAAGAAACATCAATTTAGAAATGAAGATAGAAAGTGAATATAAAATAAATAATATTAAATCCTGGTAATAATAGGCTCAATTCTCCTTGTAGATATTATTGTTCTAGTAGGTTTCATACCTTATACTACGCATAAACGAAGAACCCTCATTAAACTATTCAGATATAAGAAATATTCCAGTACCGTACCCAGATAAACTAAAGATATAGAAAGAATTGGGTCCATATGCTAACACGACGTTTATGACCTGGTATATTGAGTACCCTACTATGATAATTACATAATAAATAGCAAATCATCACTATTAATATATGTAGGTAATAATAGTTTATATTGAAAAGACGGAGATGCACATAGTAGTATTAAACTCATGTAAATGTTTTATGAAGAAAAACTAATCCAAAATAGTAGACTATAGCATGATGGTTATTGAAACTTTTACATAGGAGTACCTTAAGCTGCAGATACATGTTGTATGTAATTATCCAATTATATATATAATTAACCCTTAAATTCAAAAATAAAAGTATTCTTACAACAATATATATCAATTATATGATTTATAGTACTCAGTATAATTTGTTTACGTGCAATATTATAATTGTTTATTTTATACGAGCCTTCAGGGAATTCACGTTTAAAATTTTATGTCATTCTAATACCTATTCACCTAATAATTTAATAGTATGATTATATATAGTTCTGTAATATAATATAACATATCTATCTATCTGGTTTTTTTGTTTGTCTCAGATGTTTTATAATAAAGCATAAGGTCTTTATTAGTTGAGTATTTACGTAATAAAATCCTTAGTCACACCTCTGTAACATTGAGAATGGTTTTGTGGTTTTATTTTATTATTTATTATATATAACTTATTATTTAATTAAGTGGGTTATTAATATATTTATCTTTATTATGGTGGGTTGTTCTCTAGTGTGATAATAACCTCATTACCTTATAGTAAGAACATACCTCACTATCTAGAATTATAAATTCTCCATATTTCTTCGAGTAATGGTACTCATCGGATATTACCCTACCTAGGTACATGCTATATACTCTCCTATGAGTGAGGTTGACTCTGGGGAACTATTGTCTTATATGGTTATTACTCGCCTCCATCAGCTCGTGTGGATTACTTATATGCCGCAGAGAACTTATCTACTGGAGAATATGACGATAATTTTAATTAAATCACGCTATTTTTATTGTCCTTAAGTCTACTATCAGATACTCAGTGCATATACTACTCATGGAACAACATTATTTTCATATTCATATATATTGCTATAAATTTACCCTCATCTATATCCTTCCTGAGGTACGTTATCTTTTAAGTCTTATCTCTATAGTGTGTGTTGTAAGTATTCATTTTTTACCTAGCTCTATAGCATTAGATAGACCACGAGACGCCTCACATGACATCCATCGGATATTTGAGACTCCGACTTTACATTCCATATATAATATATATATGGACATATTTGTTTCTTACAGTGTATTTTACTTTAATGGATAGGATATATTTACTATAATCTGGTTTGTTTATTACGTGAGAATTGTAGCGGTCGGTATTTGGTATATTGTATTATTATATTAAGTTATTTAAGTACTCTGTGGGTATGTCTTCTATATTATTTGTTTGGGTTTTAGGTTACTCCAGAATGTAGTTAACTTGTATATTTACTTCTATTTCAACTTTTCTGCATATCTTTAGATATGTGATATCGTCTGGCATTAATGCTGTTGTGTTCTTTTAGTGTTTTTATGTGTGCTACTCATATATACTCCATACAGTCTAATAAACTCACCATCCCAGATAATTATGCGAATCTAATACTGATTTCCGAATTCACTTGACATGTTACTGACATATATATTTGTTTCCGTTATTAATGTTTTTTTATATGCCTATTCTATGTGTACTTTATTTATGAACTCAGTTGGTCCTGATAGGGTCATTAGATCTATATTTAGGCTGCTATATAAGGTTGTGTTCTTTGATTCAGAGTCCTTCACTTTTATAAGCTCCATCCGTATTATAATTAATCTACCCTTCATTGATTTTTAACATGTGTCAAATTGAAAGCTTTACATTCATAGTATGTTTTTATGGTGTCATTTCGCTAAATGTGTGAT